>JAVJIF010020193.1:0-64781 GCA_038442645.1 Agave tequilana | reverse complement strand
ATGCTAGGCTAGTTTCGCTTGGAAAGTGAAGATATGCCTTAGCGATTCGTTACTTCCTGCACTCTGCCTTTGTGCAGAGTGTGAGTTAAGCTTCGGGGCTAAGCTAATGCTAGGCTAGCTTCACTTGGAAAGCGAAGCTATGCCTTAGAAGTTTTGCTTTCTTTTTTTTCTTCTGAGCTAACATATTTTCTTCTTTTTGCTTCTGCAGTGCACTATATTTCTGGGCCTCTGAACAGCCTTTTCGGGTTGGCCAGGGGATTGGATGAAAATATTAGTCTACAATTCTAGGTCAGGCTTTCTTGTTCAGTGAACAGAGCACTCCTGACCACGATGACCTGATTCATACCGGAGATCAACACGCGATGAGGAGTATTTTGACCACTGCTCCTTTAGAGGACCGCGACCGAAAAATTTATCAGAAGCCCAGCTTTATGTTCGGGGATGTAGTGCCTGACGCGGATCATCAGCTGTTGGCCCAGAAAGGGCAGTGGATCTTCATTCTGAACGATGATAAGTATTACCTTCCATCTAGCAAGCGCCACTTCCCGTTGTCCTTCTTCCAATGTGTAATGAAGCCCAGGAAGATGAACTAGCTGGTGACCTGGACCACCGACTCGGTCCATGTGGGAATTCTGACAGCTTCCTCTCACGGCTATGCCAGGGTAGGCCCTCCTCGATGTACACTAGGTCTACACTCTGGAAATGTTCTACAAGATATCCCGGTAGGAGACAACCCTGCTATAGCCTAAACTTTCAGTAATCAGTTTTTCAGAGTCAACAGCAATATCCGGCAACTAACTTCAGGACTCCGGGTTGGATTCATCCTCTGAAGCCTGGTGGAGAGACTTGACTTGTACGTCTTGGCTCATTTCGAGGAGGACCTAGAGAGTTTTGGACTCCACGAAGCTGTCAGGGCCACCTGCTATGGAATTCAGATGAGTGTAGCAAACTTCTACGCCATCTTCGAGTTGTATTGCTTAGACACAGAGACTTTTTTCACTCCTGTAGGCGAACTGGGCATGACTTTGCATGAGATGTGGGAGGTCTCTGCTTTGCCAATGGGATCTCTTCCCTATGAAGAATATTTTCCCTGTGAAGCAGAGTTGGCGCTACTGGAGAAGTAGGAGCCTGCCCTGTTCGAGACCTACCGAGAGCTAATGTGCCACTTCTACATCTACTCGAATGTGCATGGTAGTTACAAGGGAAGCTCAACAGCTTAAAGAGTTGGGCGGATTATTTATTTTTCAACCTGGAGAATGCTCCTGAAGAGGCTCGATTTGGGGTCGTGGAAGAGGATATCCTCCAAATGATAAGGGAGCACGACCACAAAGACGTTATTTGGAAGAAGACGACATCTATGAAAAAGGGCGATACTCTCAAGAGTTTCCATCACCAGGCCCGTCAACCGATATCCCGAAAGGAGCTTTCGGCTGGGTTTCTATCAGTTTAGTTGAAGAGATGCGTAGTGCTATCTCCCTCTAGCGATGTTATTCTCCCGATGGCTCTGCTGCCGGTTGTTCGCTTGTGGATGGTTGCTCTCTAGGGCTACTCCTGGCCATGGTTTGCTGCATATATAGAGGTCTTCATGCATTAACAGAGGCCTTCTTCAGACCACCTACAACGAAGAGGGGTAAAGGAACAGTTTTACCTCGTGACGGACCGAACCAGGATTGGATTGACATACACCTATTTGATGGCATGGCTCGTTCTACATTGTCCGGCTATCATCCAACCTGGGAAAAGCCTCTGGAGGGTGTTCAGATTGCGTACCTTCGCCGGTTCGAAGGGTCTTCGTGGGCACGGATCTATGTGGCGGAGGTCCGTAAATTATTATACCACCACGACGTGTACAATCTCTTCTGATATTTTCTCTATATCTGAGATGCTGAATATGGCGAGGAGTTCAAGGATGCTGGAGATGGCAAAACATCGTTGAGTCGTGGAGTCTTCGAGTGGCTAATCCACATAAGGCCTTCTCGTTTGGTATATGGGAGCAGAGACATCTGCTATATGGAACCATATATCCCCAGCCGTTTGCTTGCCAGTTCGGATATGACCAGCTCTACGTTGGTAATCTGAACACCAACCTGGCCTTCATGGGGAGCATGACCGACGGTGCTCACGCTTGGCGATATTTCATCACTGGTTATACCGAGGCATGGCTGCATGCCGTTGAGGACCCCAAACTTGCTGATGACTCTGGGGTTTTTTCAGTGATACAAGACCTCCAACTCTGTGCCAATCAGATTCGTCATCAACTCCTTCGGTTTAAAGTGGATCTCTCAGCGGATGAAGCAAAAAGTAACTATAAAAGGAGAGGGCAAAAGAGTCTGGGTGCTAGGCATTTCAGAGTTTATTGCACCACTGATAGTGAAGCTTCAGATACTGAAAGACCTCGCTTCGAGGATGTTGTTGGCGCTGAGGTACCACAGGATGTTCCTGGTGGGGTAGGCACGGCCCGCATGGAAGAAGTAGAGGTGAAAGAGGAAGAAGAGGAAGACCCCAATGTCCACTTCTAGTAGAAGCAAAAGGGCGAACCCGCAGAAAGAAGGTGGTGAAGAAGCCTCGCCACCATACTCCCGTCATTGCAGAAAGCGAATTAGTTATGGTCGCCCCTCCTCCTGCCCCGTTAGTCATAAAACTATTGGCGCAAAAGCAAGCAACTGAAAAAGCCGCTCCAGGTTTGGGTAAGATTAGTTCCTTTTTGCAAGATTTTTTTTATATTTATATGCAGCTAATTTGTTAATTTGGGATACAGGAACTGATATCGTAGGGGAACAAGGGATTATTATGATCTTTTGTTCACCTACAGGGAGGGTTACAAAGCCAACTTTGTCATCTCTGACGAATCTGAGGGTGACGCGGCCGATGCCGGTCCCTCCGATGCTGGTGAGGACAAGGAGAACCCAATGGCTTCAAGCTCCAGAGAACTGTTTGCGGAACCTGCGGTGAGTGAAGGAGAACCAGACATTGCTCCAGCTATCGAGGTCCTCAGGACTGATGAACTTCTACTGAGATCGCTTCTGGTGATTTGACAAGAACTGGTGCTTCTCTTACTACTGCCAGGGTCTCTTCTATGGAGCCAGTTAAAGTCAGCACCGCCGTTGAGGAAACCCTGGAGGACATTGCCGAGGGGGCGATTGGGGCGATATCTGTCATGATTTCAGCTCCTTTGGTAATATTATAGTACTTTGTAAGCGACCTTAGCTCGGTGTTATTATACTTTTATCCTTGTCTTAACAAAATACTCTTACAGGTACCGCCTCTGGATGCATCATCTTCAAAGGAACAAGCGAGCCTTTCTAGAGGGTTAGGGAGGAGACAAGTACTTCGGTTGCTGTGGATGTCACAGAGCTAGATGTCGTGTATCGTGACCTGTGATTAGTCTCTAATTTGCATAATTTTCATCACATTCTCATATTTATTTCATGTAAAATTTGCTAATAAAACCTTACTTTCTTGATCCTAGGTCCATGGTGTGCAAATGAAGAAGAAGACCTAAATCACCATTTAATTGGTAATTAAAATCCTACCAAGTAGCCATTGACTTTAGGGTGAAGATTTTATCAGCCCGGGGTATCAAATCACAAATCCAGAAGATCAAGGCATCAGAAGACAGTCTAGGCGACGCGCTGCCTGAAGCCAGGCGCGCGCCACCCTGGCAGGGCCGTGTTTTCGCAGCCTTTTGGGCTCGCGCGCGCCTGCGCTTTAGGTCACGTGCTGCTCACGTGGCCCCCTTTTCCCTGGCGCCTATAAATACCCCCCCAGGGTCTTCAGTTTGAGCATATTCAGAGCTTTAACAAGTTTTTGTAATCTTGTTTTTAGGTTTGTAGTTATTGTTGTTGTTGTTCTTCTAGTTTTAAGTTTTAGGCATTAGAGTGAAAGAGAGAGAGAGTGTGTGTAAGTGTTGTATTTGAAGGGTGACAAGCTAATACAAGTACTACTTCTCTTCCTTCTTTTAATTTACTTGTGCTTTCCTTTGCTTTTACTTCATTGTTGTAGTGTAAAACTCATTGCTCTTTACTTCTACCTTTTGTTGTTTCTTGTTGTAGTGTAACTCCCTTCCTCTCCACTTCTTTCCTTTGTTGTTTCTTTTACTTTTATGGCTAACTAACTCTTCTATAGCATGGCTAACTAACTACTAACCCACTAATCTCTAACTACTTGATTGATAACTCGCATGAGTCAATAGTGTCAAACAAGCCTTGTGCAAACGAGAGCTATAGCATCTTAAGACGAGGGTCTAACTAACTTACCTACAAGTATTTACCTTCTTATATTTCATACTTAAATGGTTTTTTGATGATCTATGGGTTTTGTACTTTGCTTGTTGTTGTAAGTTAGAGACTTTCCTTTTAATTTTGCCGATACCATTAGTGCACTCGTGTCTTCCCGTATTCTCGCCTTCTATTGGATCTTGATATGGGAATGTCCGAGTTTTTGCCGTGTAAAGCAAAGTTATAGGAAGAACTTGCACTCGATTTCTACTTGAATAGTTCCAATGCACAAGGGTTGTGTTCGCCTATGATCCATCATGAGGCTATCTTCCAAAAGTTAGAAATTAGTGGGAGCACTTAGTAGAAAGTTAGCCACGCATTTTTATAACTAAGAAAAAAATCCACTTTTACAAACTACCAAAACATTTTCCAACAATTCTTAAAAACAACTTGTTTTTACTTTTCAATTCTTTATTTGAAAACAAGAACTTTCTTTCTTTTTGAACTTTGAAGCCGCATCAAGCTTCCATCGCTCTCCCTCCTTGTGGATACGACCCGTATAGTCACTTCGCTACTACAGAAGAATCGCAAAAGTAGTAACATCACCCACACTTCCTTCTCTTATTTTAGTGCTTGCTTTTTGCCGATCAAATTTGGCGCCGTTACTGGGGAGGGAACGTCTTCGTTGTTCAATACTAAAGATTGTTCTTTGTTTTTGTGTGTAGGAGAAGTACCAAGGAGCTCACTATCACGGGAAGCGAAAGAGGTGGCTAAGGACATTGTGCGAGGATTCATTTGCCCTCGGAAAAATTCGTGTAAAAGCGAGTTCTTCCGATTGAAGTACTAACAAACTCGTTTGCAGGGTTGTCGAAAGCCGCCAAAAAAATTGCTTTCTAAATTTTAGTTTCCTTGGATGCTTCGCCTTATGCATGTGTAATAAATTCAATAGAAATTCACTTGTTGCTAATTGAAATTTGGATTAGACTTTTGCATTTAGGGCACGTGTCTATTTCAATCATTTCAATTTCTGTTGAAGAGTGCTGGAGAAAAGGTACGTGTGCATTCATATAGAATAGGACCAACATTTTGAAGTGATTTATCGCTTTGAATGTTAACTTATTGTGAATAAACTGCACACTTGCACAATTGACTTTAAGGGCAAAACCCAAATAAACAAGATAAGGTGGGGATTTCATCACCCTTCCTTAGCCCAAAACCATCTCCAAGTGCACTCACACTATCCCAAGCCTTAACTAAAAATCAATGGACGTTGGCCCTAGGGACATCTCGGACTCACTAAGAGATTAACCGAGGTTGGAAATTGCAAGAACTATACTCCTGCAAAATCGGTGTCTAAGGAAAGTGGATTGAGAGATAAAGCCTCAAAAGCTCCGTGGTTTGGCGTAATTAGGCCGTGGCTCCGCCCGGATACCTCCCCCCGAGCTTTGCCCTTTCCTGACCGATTAGCTTGTAGTCAAGTTCCTGCAACAACCTTCCCAGGAGAATCAACCAGTTAGGAGTCGTCTAGGTCTAGGTACCTTAGACTAAGGCTTTGTGGTTGTTTTTCTTTCTTTTGTTTGTTTTTAGTTCTTTTTCGATTGTTTGTTGACTTCACGTTGTTTGTGGCGTGCTGCATGCAAGAGTGGGTGAGAGATCCTGTATCTTCCCGATTAACTAGAAACACCTCTCTACCCTTGCATCCAAAACCGGTGATGGCGTCACTTTAGGATAGATTTTACCCGATCAGAACCTCACTTCCATCTTGCATAAAACTTCCTGAAGCAAATGGCAATAATTTCGAGTTAAAGCCCCAATTCATTAACACTCTTCTCAAATTTCATGGTTTAGAATCGGAGGACGCATACTTCTTTGTTAGGAAATTTGAAGAAGTATGCCTCATGATGCGTATACCCAGCTAGGAGACGATGCCGTTAGGTTACGTTTCATCCCTTTTTCCCTAAAGGACCTAGCTAAGAAATGGTTGTACAGCTTGGCAGCAGATTCAGTCACGACGTGGGATGATTTCGTCAAGGCTTTCTTGAAGAAATTCTACCCAATCATAAAACTGCCCTCATTAGGAAGAACATCATGCAGTTTAGGTAAGAACCGAGCGAACCATTTTGGAGATACTTTGAGCGATTCAAAGATCTCCTAGCTCAGTGCCCTCATCATGGCGTGGAGAAATGGCGTCAGTGCCAGATTCTCTACGATGGTCTCGATATCAGACAAAAACCCTTTTAGAAACAATGTGTCAGAGAGGGTTCTTGCAGAAGGATGAGAATCAGGGTTGGGATTTATTTGAGGATTTAGCGGAGAAAACCCTGCAATTGGAGCCAGCCTCAGAAAAACCTAGGAATTCACAATCTATAGCTTCAAGAGGAGGGCTCCTATCTCTAGAATCATCCATAGCTGCCGAGGCTAAGATTGCTACCCTAATGAGGAGGATAGAGGCTCTGGAAACAAAAGAGCCTGCCAATGTCAACTAGATCAACCCACCACCAATTCACAATCCGGGTTGTTCATATTGTCAAGCACCAAACCATGTCTTTGAAGAGTGCCCCGTTTTCTATGCCCAGCAAGTGACACCGGAACACCTGAACGCGGCTGACTCACGACCGCCTCACAACCCCTACTCACAAACATACAATCCTGGCTGGAGAAATCACCCCAATTTCTCTTGGGCCCAAAACAATCCTCCCAGGCCTAATTTTTCCAACAATTTTCACCATCCTACTCCTCTACCAACTTTTCCCAATCAAGCCCCAGCTTCCTCCTCCTAAGGCTCACCAATGGAAAAGAAAATCAGTAAATTGGAGGAGAGCATAGAGGCTTTCATAAAGTCCCAAGCTGCTTTCATGCAGAATCAGGGACAAACTCTGAACAATCATTCACAGACTATATCGAGATTGGAAATGCAGATGAGCCAGTCAGCTAGCTCCCTAAGTGAAAGACCAAAAGGTACTTTGCCTAGTCAGCTGCTAGTTAACCCAAAAACCTCTAATCAAGCATATGAAATTCAGGATCCATCGATTAACCAGTGCAATATTGTTCACACACTGCGATCTGGAAAGAAGGTAGACAACCAGGTCTACCAACAGAAAAGTCCAGTCCATCCTGATCCCACCTCAGCCTCCACCTCTGCTAGTTCCTCCCAATCTGCTCCACAAACATCTGACGAGAAAAAAGCTGCTGAACAAGTTCATAAGCCTGTAGCACCCTTTCCTAATAGGCTTAGGAACAACAATAAGAATATGCACATGGATAAAATGCTTGAGATGTTCAACCAGGTCAAATTGAATGTGCCACTTCTTGACGCTATCCAACAAGTCCCGGCTTATGCCAAATTTCTTAAGGATATGTGTACGAAGAAGAGAAAGACCAATGTGCCCAAGAAAGTATTCCTGGCAACTTATATAAGTGAAATTCTGTCTGGTCCCATTCTGGTGAAATACAAGGATCCTGGATGTCCCACCATTTCCTGTACCATAGGACAGACCGAAATCAGCAGAGCACTTCTTGACCTAGGAGCAAGTATCAACTTGCTACCTCTCTCAGTATACCAGCAACTTGGGTTGGACGAGCTAAGCCCAACTCGAGTCACCATTCATCTAGTTGACCGATCTGTGAAGATCCCGAAGGGGGAAATCACAGACGTCCTTATCTGGGTCGGGGCTTTCATATACCCCGTTGACTTCATTGTGCTTGAGACCCACCTGTGTCCAATCCTAGGTCTCAAACTCCCGTCATCTTAGGGCGCCCATTCCTTGCTACAACCAATGCCATAATCTACTATGGGAACGGGTCCATGCGATTGACTTTTGGAGACATGACGAAGGAAGTCAATGTCTTCAATCTTGGAAGACAACCTAGGGATGTCAAGTATCAGACGTTTGAGGTCAATTCTATTAAAAACCTGACAGTGAGCATGAGGAAAGCATAGAGACAGAAACTGAGGCAGAATTTGATCTGGAGGCTGAGGATTTTAATCTAGACCAGATCATAGATTCAGCTGTGGATTGAGCGTCAAGCCCAAGTGTACCTCATCATAGGATTGAAAGCCTAGAGATTGCCTCCAATGAAGCAACACCTTCCCTAGAGCTAAAAGCCCTGCCTGAACTCCTCAAGTACGCCTACCTGGGCGGAAAGGACACCTTGCCAGTCATCATAGCATCCCGCTTGACTGAGCAACAAGAGGACAGCTTAATGTCTATTCTAAAAAGACATAGGGAAGCCATTGGATGGACGATGAAGGACATCAAGGGAATAAGTCCAGCCATAGTGCAACATAGAATCCATTTAGTCGATGAAGCAACCCCTAGGAGGGTCCTACAACGCAGGCTTAACCCTCTCATGCAAGAGGCAGTTAAGGCTGAAATTCTGAAACTATTAGATAATGGGAAACGATCCCATTTCTGATAGCCAATGGGTTAGCCCTGTTCATGCGGTCTCAAAGAAGGCTGGCTTTACGGTGGTAGAAAATGAGAAAAAAGAATTGGTACAAACAATACTGCCTACCAAGGTTCGTGTTTGTATCGACTACAGGAAGTTGAATGCAGCTACCCGTAAAGACCACTTCCCGCTACCCTTCATCGACAAATGCTTGAGCGTTTTCCTGGACATGAGTACTACTGCTTCCTAGATGGGTACTCGGGATACAATCAAATCCCATTGCTGCAGAAGATCAGGAAAAGATGACGTTCACCTGCCCGTTTGGAACCTTTGCATATCGACGCATGCCTTTTGGATTGTGCAATGCTCCCGCAACATTCCAACTGTGCATGCTTAGTCTTTTCTCCGACATGGTAGAACGTTTTCTTGAGATTTTCATGGATGATTTCTCCATCTGCGGAGATTCATTTGACCAGTGTCTTCATCATCTAGAATTAGTACTGCAAAGATGCAAGGAGAAGAACCTAACTCTAAACTGGGAAAAATGTCACTTCATGGTGAGACAGGAGATTGTCTTGAGCCATGAGATTTCGAGGAGAGGCATAGAAGTGGATAAGGCTAAGGTAGAAGTGATTGCTAAGCTTCCACCACCCAAAAGCATCAAAGATATTAGATCCTTTTTAGGGCATGCTGGGTTCTACCGACGGTTCATTAAGGACTTTAGCAAAATCGCGAGGCCCTTAACCAACCTGCTCGCTAAGGACGTGCCCTTTGATTTCAACGATGAATATTTCAAGTCATGGGGGAAGCTTAAGCAAGAACTTATTTCTGCGCCTATTATTTCTGCTCCTAATTGGGCCCAGCCATTTGAAATCATGTGTGATGCATTTGATTTTGCTATTTGTACTGTTCTAGGACAGCGCATCGATAATAGGCAGCATGTGATTTACTATTCGAGTAGGACCTTGAATGACACCCAACAGAATTATACAACGACTGAGAAGGAATTCTTGGCCGTTGTCTTTGCGTTAGAAAAGTTCCGGTCCTACTTGTTAGGTTCGAAGACGGTGATTTTTACGGATCACTCGGCTCTGAAATACCTCATGACCAAGAAGGAAGCAAAAGCCCGACTGATTCGGTGGATCCTTTTGCTTCAAGAATTTGACTTAGAAATCTGGGATAAATGAGGTATAGAAAATGTGGTCGCTGATCATCTCTCACGAATTCCGAATGCACCAATCATCCAAGCTCTGATCAACGAGGATTTCCCAGACGAGCACATCCTAGCCATTCTTAAAGAACCCTGGTATGCAGACATTGTTAATTACCTGGCCACGGGACAATTACCTGCTGACTGGACAAAGCAAGACCAATACCGCTTCTTTACCCAAGTACGGTACTTCTTCTGGGAAGAACCGTATCTTTTTAAGTATTATCCCGACTAAATTATTAGACGATGCATACCAGAGGAGGAACAGAGGAGTATGCTCAGCTTTTGCCATGACCTTGCATGCGGAGGACACTTCGGTCCCCGCAAGACTGCAGAGAAGGTTCTACAAAGTGGGTTCTACTGGCCCACTTTGCTCAAAGACTCATATCATTTTGCAAGTCATGTGCAAATTGTCAGAAAATTGGGAAATTTCAAGAAGAGACATGATGCCCCTGAACCCGATCCTTGAAGTTGAAATTTTTGATGTTTAGGGTATCGATTTCATGGGGCCATTCCCGAATTCCTTCGGCGACCAGTTCATTTGGTTGCTATAGATTATGTCTCTAAGTGGGTAGAAGCTGTGCCAGCTAAGACGAATGACAACAAAGTGGCTGTCAAATTTCTCAAAGAGAACATCTTCTCCGATTTGGCACCCCTAGAGCGATAATTAGTGATAATGGATCGCATTTCTGCAACAGAGTTTTTGAAGCTCTGATGCGAAAATATTCCATCAATCACAAGTTATCTACTCCGTATCATCCCCAGAAAAATGGGCAGGTCGAAGTCACCAACCGACAGATCAAGCTCATTCTGGAAAAGACTGTCGGACAAAACTGAAAGGATTGGTCGGTTAAGCTCAATGATGCATTGTGGGCTTACCGCACTGCTTTTAAGACAGTTCTGGGGATTTCTCCTTATAGAATCGTATTTGAAAAAACCTGTCATCTGCCAGTAGAGTTAGAACACCGGGCCCTCTGGGCAATTAAGCAACTCAACTTTGATCTGACCAAGGCCGGTGAACTTAGGAGACTGCAGATTTCAGAATTAAAGGAGATACGGAATGAAGCCTATGAGAATGCCCGAATCACCAAGAGCAGGACTAAACTTTTCCATGACCAAATCATAACCCGAAAAACTTTGCACCGGGAGATAGGGTCTGCTGTATAACTCTAGGCTTCATATTTTCGCGGGGAAGCTGAAAACTCGTTGGTCGGGACCGTTCATTGTGCGCACTGTTTTCCCACACGGTGTTGTGCTTATTGCAGACTCTAAGAACAACACGGAATTCAAAGTGAATGGGCAAAGACTGAAGCCCTTCTTGACCAATGAGTCTATGACTCCGGATGATAGTGTGCTGACTCTTTTTGCCCCGTCATACATCTAACCCAAAAAAAAAAAAGATTGTTTATATGCTTACCCCTTCTACATTCTTTTTGACATTTCTTTAGCCTATTCGCACTTGGCCGGCCCGAGTCCACGAAGATGGTGACATCAATTCTTCTCCCTATTTATTGCATTTGCATTTTCATATGCATTCATTGAGGACAATGCATTAGATAGGTGTGGAGGGGTGCTAACACTTTTTATTTTTCCTTTTATTCTTTCTTTTTCTTTCAAAAAAAAAATCTCCAGATTGAAAAGAAATTTCATACTCTTTATAAACATACCAAAGATTGTAGGAATTACGGGAACCTTATTAATGAATCTTTATTTTTGCCTAAATAAATAAGAAAGATTGGTTTGACTAAAAAGTTAGAAGGGATAAGAAAAATAACTCATACCGTTTATTTAGCCTTAGTGGAATATGCATAACCCACACACACATGCTTGGAATTTAGAGACACAATTCTGAAAAAAAAAAAGCTGGATAATTGTGCCTCAAGAAGCATGATTACTCACGCCAAAAAAAATTCTATATACAATAATGTATAAATAAATCTTGATTTTGTGGCCTACTCTACTTGCATATTTTGCCTGAAGGGTGTTTTTCCACCTGGTGCCCTAAGACCATCTGGTTTGGGAATCATCGGTTTGATATGTGTTACATAAGTGAAGTAGAAAGCCTAATGGAACCAAGAATAATAAGTAAATATTAATAAAATTAAATGATATTCAAAGTTGAGTTGAAAAATCTCAAGCACATCAAACTTACACATTATGCATATCTATCTAAAGCAAAATAAAAGAATGAGTTAGAGGTACAAGATCCTTTCTAAATTTAAAGAAAAACTATAGTTTCTTCTTTTGTGAAGGCTAAAGTATAAGAGGACTTATGAGGGTTAAACCTAATTCTTACATCATTCGGTCATTTTTACTTAGATGATTGAAAGTTCTTTTTCATGAAAAAGAAAAAGAAAAAGAAAAATTCTTTCTAACAACTAACTCTTTTTTTTACTTACTGGATTTTGTGGGTGCAATCCGCTGAAAATCCTCAGGAGATAACACTCCTCCTCTAGGGGAAACCTATACGTTTAAAGGCTTGTTGCACATGCTCAGTTCAATCGCTTCACCTGCGAAAGTGGTATAATAATTTTCTTATTTTTGTTTTGCTCGGGACGAGCAAAAAGATAAGTGTGGGGGTGTGATTAGTCTCTAATTTTGCATAATTTTCATCACGTTCTCATATTATTCCATGTAAAATTTTGTTAATAAAACCTTACTTGCTTGATCCTAGGTCCATGGTGTGCAAATGAAGAAGAAGACCTAAATCACCATTTAATTGGTGATTAAAAGCCTACCAAGTAGCCATTGACTTTAGGGTGAAGATTTTGTCAGCGCAGCGTATCAAATCGCAAATCCAGAAGATCAAGGCATCAAAAGACAGTCTGGGCGACGCGCTGCCCGAAGCCAGGCGCGCGCGCCTGCGCTTTGGGTCACGTGCTGCTCACATGGCCCCCTTTCCCCTGGTGCTTATAAATCCCCCCAGGGGTCTTCAATTTGAGCATATTCAGAGCTTTAGCAAGTTTTTGTAATCTTGTTTTAAGGTTTGTAGTTGTTGTTGTTCTTCTTCTTCTAGTTTTAAGTTTTAGCCATTAGAGTGAAAGAGAGAGAGTGTGTATGTGTTGTATTTGAAGGGTGACAAGCTAATACAAGTACTACTTCTCTTCCTTCTTTCAATTTACTTGTGCTTTCCTTTACTTTTACTTCATTGTTGTAGTGTAAACTCATTGCTCTTTACGTCTACCTTTTGTTGTTTCTTGTTGTAGTGTAACTCCCTTCCTCTCCACTTCTTTTCCTTTGTTGTTTCTTTTACTTTTATGGCTAACTAACTCTTCTATAGCATGGCTAACTAACTACTAACCCACTAATCTCTAACTACTTGATTGATAACCCGCATGAGTCAATAGTGTCAAACAAGCCTTGTGCAAATTAGAACTATGGCATCTTAAGACGAGGGTTCTAACTCTAACTTACCTACAAGTATTTACCTTCTTATATTTCATACTTAAATGGTTTTTTGATGATCTATGGATTTTGTACTTTGCTTGTTGTTGTAAGTTAGAGACTTTCCTTTTAACTTTGCCGATACCATTAGTGCACTCGTGTCTTCCCGTATTCTCGCCTTCTATTGGATCTTGATATGGGAATGTCTGAGTTTTTGCCATGTAAAGCAAAGTTATAGGAAGAACTTTCACTCGATTTCCACGTGAATAGTTCCAATGCACAAGGGTTGTGTTCGCCTATGATCCATCGTGAGGCTATCTTCCAAAAGTTAGAAATTAGTGGGAGCACTTAGTAGAAAGTTAGCCATGCATTTTTACAACTAAGAAAAAAATTCACTTTTACAAACCACCAAAACATTTTCCAACAATTCTTAAAAATAACTTGTTTTCACTTTTTAATTCTTTATTTGGAAACAAGAACTTTCTTTCTTTTTGAACTTGAAGCCGCATCAAGCTTCCATCGCTCTCCCTCCTTGTGGATACGACCTGTATAGCCACTTCGCTACTACGGAAGAATCGCAAAAGCAGTAACATCAACCCACACTTCCTTCTCTTATTTTAGTGCTTGCTTTTTGCCGATCAACCTGCCTTCGTACCAGCCAGAGCCTGCTGGTGATTTCACAGTGGCTGAGGAGACAAGAGATGCTCTTCTTTCTACAGAACTAATCGCATTCCCATCTGAATCGGTTGGCGAGATGACAGCGGTTTCTCTGATGCCACCAGTTTCAGTATTGGCTGGTCTCAGGGTAATCACCAGCCCGACGTCTTCTACGTTGATTGTCGAACCAGCTCTCTCTGAAATAGTCACCAGCCCTACTTCTGTCATGGCCGGTGTACTGGTATCAATGAAGACTCCTCTGTAGGATCTAAAAATTACGTCAATACTCAAACAAAGATATTAGCGTTAAATAAAAACTTGCATAAAAGGAAATTAAATCATAAAAAATAAATCAAACGCAAACACAAGTGATTTATCCTGGTTCAGTTCTCTTGACCTACATCCAGTCCCCAAACCACCCGCTTGAGATTTTCCTTTAACCTTTGATTTTGTACACCCAAAATCAACACCTTGTATGCCACTTGACAAATCCCCTTTGCCAAATGTATACAACTCTTCTTACAACCAAGAAGACAACAACACCTTGTACAACTTCTCTTCAACCCAAAGATGCTCTTGTACAATCTTTCTCTTTGAGTAAATACAATCAATCCTATAAGCCTTGAATCTGTATGTGATCGTAAACAAGGACTCTTATAAGTGGACTCTTAGAAATCTTCACTAAAGGATTGGAATTTAAGTGAAGAATTGAAAGTAGAAACAGTTTCTGAAAAATAGATTTTTGAACAGAGTTTTTGGGTAGAAAACTATTGATATGAATGGTGTATTTAGCTTAGGATAACATCCCTATTTATAGGTGAAATCTATAGTCCGTTAGAGAAGTTATTAACTTGAATTTGAATTTTGAAACATTAGATAAAACATCAGAAATCAGAAACTGTCCAACAGTCAGAAATTGTCATTAGTCGACTTGATTATGAGGGTTAGTCGACTAGGGTAATGATTTTTGCCTATAGTAGTCGACTTATAAAGGGGGCAAGTTGACTAGGGAAGGTCTGATACAAAAAACATGTTTCTAAAAACTGAACTTAGTCGACCAGTAGAATATATTAGTCGACTACAACAAGAATTAGTCATTAATAAAGTTGATAAGTCGACTAACAATGTTAACTGTCAAGAAACAGAAAGTTTATATCTTTTCAAGACAAAAGTTAGTCGACTATATAAAGTATCAAGTCGACTATGTGATATATAAGTCGACTAATCAAGAGTATATATCGACTAATAGGCTTATGATGTGTGTGTGTATTCAAGACTTTTGACATTCTAATAAACAATACAATACACATCCATAGCCATACTTCTTGGAAGTCTTAAGCATGTAAGACTCTTGTATAAGCTTGTGAGATAGGGCTCCAATGAAATAACTTCACAAATGTATCATCAAAATCAAGTTCGAACATTCTTTCCCTTTTTGATGATGACACTTTGTGTGCACGAAAACTCTCCCTGCAGAGAATATATTATATGTTCTCCCCCTACATATAATAGGTTATAACAGATATAGAAAAACATGTGTTCTCCCCCTGCAACAAATATATCATAACACACACACACACACACATATATATGATAAATATTTGAAATATTTTTCTTATCAAACTTTTTATATGGTACCTGAAAGATAATCATTAGAATGGTACTAATCATTATAAGACCAAAGCATTAACCTTTAGAAATCCAAACCCAATTTGAATTTGGTTTCCATCTGTTAGTATACACATAATTGCATGAATTACATATAGAATGTATATATGATGCAATATAAGTATTTTTATCAAAAATGTTTAAGTTTTTAAGAATCCATATGTACTTGTTCTTAATTCTTTTTGAAATAATATCAGTATTTTTTCACAAAAGAATTATATGGATTATGATTCTTTTTACTAACATGTGTAGATTTTCCACTCTGATTTAAGAATCTAAGACCATAATGATTATGTGACATCTTTTGATATGATAACAAATCATTTAAATTTTCTTTTCCTTGATTAAATTTAGTCACATTTTTCAAAATCTCTTCATATTTCATTTTGAAACTTGATATGTCTTTTTCTAAAACAGAAATTCTTTCATTTAAAGACATAGTTTCTTTTTTAAGCATTACATTTTCTTTTATAAAAGTCTCATTATCCTTTTTCAATGATGATATAACTTTTTCAAAATCATCTTTTTGAGAATTTATAGAAGAAATTTGAGAAACATAACATGAATTTTCTTTAATAAGTTTTTCATTTTCCTTTGACAAAATTTTATTCTTTATCTTTTCATTCTTAAGATCATTGTATAATTCATGAAATACATCTAAGAGTTCAGTATATTGTACCTCGTCTTCTTCTAGAGCCATGAAACAAATGTTGGGATGTTCAGTAGCTTCTTCTTCGTTAGAGGAAAAGGAATCACTATTCTCCCATGATGCTTGATAATCTTTCTTCTTTTTAAACTTTTTGCTCTTGAATTTTCCTTTAGTTTTGAGCAATGGTCAATCCTTCTTCATATAATTTGTTTTATTACAATTAAAACATTTAAACTTACTTTGCTTCAAGAACTTTCTGAACTTTCTTGAGAGCATTGCCATCTCCTCTTCATCATCATCTGAATTGTTCGTATCTAAGGATGCATGGAAGGTAAGTTCTTTCTTCTTTGAGAAAAGTTGTTGTTCATCCTTCTTTTTGTCTTCCAGTTGTACTTTATATGCCATTAAATTATCAATAAGGTTTTCTAATGACATAGTGGAGAGACCATTTGCTTTTTGATTGCAGTTGTCTTCTTCTCCCAATCTAATGTGAGTGCACGAAGGATCTTACAAACTTTTTCGACTTTGGTATATTCCTTTCCAAGAGTTGCTAAGGAATTTGTTATGTAGGTGAACCTTGTTATTATTTTTGAAATTGTTTGGTTCTCCATCATTTTGAAGAATTCGAACCTGTAAACAAGAACAGAAAGTTTAGATTCTTTAACCTTATTTGTACCTTCATGTGTTACCTGTAGTATGTGCTATATTTGATTTGCAGATATGGCTGTTGATACACGATTGAATTCTTCTTTGGTTAAGGCACAGGATAATGCATTCATCGCTTTGACATCAAGGTTCGCATTCTTCTTTTGATCATCAGTCCAAGCAGTGTAG
Organism: Agave tequilana; assembly: GCA_038442645.1. Classification (NCBI taxonomy): domain Eukaryota; kingdom Viridiplantae; phylum Streptophyta; class Magnoliopsida; order Asparagales; family Asparagaceae; genus Agave; species Agave tequilana. The sequence continues at coordinate 47,773 of JAVJIF010020193.1, read as the reverse complement.
TTGGTTGTTGGCTTGGTATACGGTGCTTCTACTATGTGCCAAAGTTCATAGTTGAGTGATTGCAAGTAGATCTTCATTCTACACTTCCAGTAGTTGTAATTCGATCCATCGAATAGCGGTGGACATTGTGTAGAATTTCCTTCTTTGAATTATGATGAAGGAAACTCTATTGCCATCCATGTAGGGTGTTGACCGGTATGCAGGGCTTTGATAGAGTATGCCGGGTCGGGCTCTGATACCAATTGTAGGATCTAAAAATTACGTCAACACTCAAACAAAGATATTAGCGTTAAATAAAACTTGCATAAAAGGAAATTAAATCACAGAAAGTAAATCAAACGTAAACACAAGTGATTCATCCTGGCTCGGTCCTTTTGACCTACATCCAGTCCCCAGGCCACCGCTTGAGATTTTCCTTTAACCTTTGATTTTGTACACCCAAAATCAACACCGTATATACCACTTGACAAATCCCCTTTGCCAAATGTATACAACTCTTCTTACAACCAAGAAGACAACAACACCTTGTACAACTTCTCTTCAACCCGAAGATGCTCTTGTATAATCTTTCTCTTTAAGTAAATACAATCAATCCTATAAGCCTTGAATCTGTATGTGATCGTAAACAAGGACTCTTATAGGTGGACTCTCAGAAATCTTCACTAAAGGATTGGAATTTGAGTGAAGAATTGCAAGTAGAAGCAGTTTTCTGAAAAATAGATTTTTGAACAGAGTTTTTGGGTAGAAAACTATTGATATGAATTGGTATATTTAGCCTAGGACAACATCCTTATTTATAGGTGAAATCTATAGTCAGTTAGGGAAGTTATTAACTTGAATTTGAATTTTGAAACGTTGGATAAAACACCAGAAATCAGAAAGTGTCCAACAGTCAGAAACTGCCATTAGTCGACTTGGTTATAAGGGTTAGTCGACTAGGGTAATGATTTCTGCCTATAGTAGTTGACTTATAAAGGGGGCAAGTCGACTAGGGAAGGTCTGATACAAAAGACATGTTTTTAGAAACTGAATTTAGTCGACCAGTAGAATATATTAGTCGACTACAACAGGTATTAGTCGACTAATAAAGTTGATAAGTCGACTAACAATGTTAACTGTCAAGACACAGAAAGTTGATATCTTTTCAGAACAAAAGTTAGTCGACTATATAAAGTATCAAGTCGACTATGTGATATATAAGTCGACTAATCAAGAGTATAAGTCGACTAATAGGCTTATGATGTGTGTGTATTCAAGGCTTTTAACATTCTAATAAACAATACAATACACATTTGAAAGTACACCTAGAGGGGGGTGAATAGGTATAAGGCTAATCTAATGACAAATGATGCGTAATTAAAAATAAATTTCAACACACTTAGTGTAACCAAAGAGTGTAGCTGAATTCCCGGTGAAGGGCTCTGGACTATCTCCTCTAAATTCCTCTAAATAAGAGTTGAGGTGCTATGTAAAGCTCTCTTGGTTGAACACAAGTATGGTACACAATCAAACCCAAGCATATATATGATATGAACAATATGATGCAAGGCACAATATAAGAGAGAGTTTAGAGATAGTGGATCAATCACAAACACAAAGATATATTTCGAGGTTCGAGCCACTGCTCTACGTCCCCGCCTTCACACAGAAGGATTTCCATTATATCGTCCACACAAGACTTCCCACACAGGGAACCCCACTGAGGATTTGGGTAATGCAAATCGGGAGTACACAACTCCTCTCTCCAAACAATATAACCTCTACACAAGAGGTAAGGCACAACAGCTATCACCTCTACACTTAGAGGGATGGGCACTTAGCCAAACAAGATCAACCTCACACAAGAGGGATAAGGCTCAAAGTCACAACTCCACAACAATCACCTCTCACTAGAGGGACAAGGCTCAAAGCTGACACTCCAACAATCAATCACCTCTACACTTAGAGGGATACCAACAACCAAAACTCCTCCACAATCACCTCTCACTAGAGGGATACTAACAACCAAACACAACCTCTACAATTACCTCTCACTAAAGGGATATCAACACAATCACCTCTCACTAGAGGGATATCAACACAATCATCTCTCACTAGAGGGATAACACAAAGTAAAGAAGGTTTACAACTCTTGGTGGTATCAACAACCACAAACCAATTTTCTCACAAAATTAGATCCTAATAGATAGGATAGATATGATAGCTCAAGTGTGAGAAAAACAAAGAGTTTGAAAAACAATTCACAAAGAAAAAACTCCTGGGAAAACTTCTAGAATAGCTATAGAAATGAAGATCAAAAACCAATTCCCAAAGACTCTATTTTTCTTTGAATTTTTCAACCCTTTTTAAAACAAATAAAGATCAAATCTTTAAGCCCAAAACTCTTTTAAAAACTTGCTGTTAAACACTTGTAAAGGTGGGAAAAAATGCTCTCTAAAAACTTGTTTAAAACAACTCAAGAGAAGGCATATTTATAGCCTCTCCAAATCTGCCCGTTGGCAGTCTGACAAAGGGCAAAATTGCCCTTTCGGTTGACCGCCTGGTCGACCAGCAACGGTCATTTTTCTGACCGTTGTGCCTCCGGTTGACCGCTCGATCGAACGGCCCCACCTGAGAGTGGGGTGCTCTCAATCGGTCGACTGTGCGGTCGACCGGCCAAGCTTGCAGGCCATGTGCACGTCCTTGTGCACATCGATCGACCACTCCGGTCGATCGACCACTAGTCCAGTCGACCGCCAGTGTGTCTGGCTGGGATTTATAGGATAGAAAAACTTGTCTTTTTAATTTCAAATAAATCCCATAAAATCACACAAATTTCACAAAATAAGTTCTTGTAAGATCTTTGAAATTCAAATATGTGTGATAAAAATTCGACACATATTATAAGCAATTTAAACCATTTTTGTGATATTGAAATTTGGCTTAAATACAAAATCGGTATTTTCCAAAAACCAAACTTTGAAATGGAAATCTGATTTTTCCAAAACACATGTAAATACAAAAACATGATATTGAAATAATTTTGAAGCATATTGTATATGGATAGAATCCAATATACATATAAAGATATCTATCTATGTTTTTGACATGAAATCCAATATCGGTTAAACCGAAAATCAAAAACGAACAAACTTAAAACATGTGTATGTATTATGAACTTGAGCATATCAACACTATTCAATCTTTACATAAGATCTAAACAATCTAAACTAAACAAACCGAGGTCTTCTTGTAGAACTCCTTCTCCAAGCCGACTCGATCCAAACGCGATCCATCGAGCTTGACTCCAACCGAGTACTAGATACGATCTTGATGCTTGAGCTCTTGAATCAACATGTGAAAGCTCCAAAATACCTTTGTTGAAGCTAATCACCTACTAATATCTTGATCAAATATCTAAAACTAAATATCAAAAGATTATTAGTAAACTATAACTACATGAGTTAATCATCATCAAAACTAGAGTGAAGGGCCTCTGGGCTAACAACATCCATAGCCATAATCTTTGGGAAGTCTTGAGCATGTAGGACTCTTGTATAAGCTTGTGAGATAGGGCTCCAATGAAATGACTTCACAAATGTATCATCAAAATCAAGTTCCAACATCCTCCTCGACTGCCAGCAATTCCTCATCCTTCTTCAACCAGTGTTTCTGCCACTTCCTCCACTATTATGACGGTGGAATCAATGGAAGTTTTGTCTTCAGGGATTACTCACTCACCGGGAGTAATCGAGGCTGAAAAGGAATTTATGGCAGAGATGGTCGATAGCTTCTACAAGAGCCTAAAACAGTATATTGCCTTGATTTTGAAGGGCTCGACCACTTCATTTGCAGCTCTGAAGGTGGTCCTCTCTTGAAACATTGAGAGTATCTGAGATTTCAGAAGGGATGATCAAGTTGCTGCATTTGAGCTTCTGGTGGAGAAGTTTGAGAAGGATGTGGGTGAATGGCGTCAGCTTAACAACTCAGACCTGAATCCCTAAGTAGATGAAGAACTTGAATGTCTCATGGCCCAGATGCGAAAAGCTCACCTGGAGGCGTAGGAAGCAGCCAAGGCGATATCTTCAGACTTGAAGTCTTTGCAGACAAGAAAGGTAGAGATTGGAGATGCTATTGATGCTTCCAATAACACTTTTCTTGATGCTGAGGATAAGATTGAGAAGGCCAGAGAGATGATCAAAAGGGCCAATCTTCTTCTGTTCAAAGCTGAGCCGGTGCGTCTTGAGGAGATCGCTCGGTTGGAGCAGATCGGAGCCCAAAACAATGAAGTCCTATAACAAGAGATGACACAAAGGATAACTCTGGCGGAAATTGAGGTTCGTTTGTCCCAAATGATGAACTTCAATGAAGCTGAGCTGCGATCACAGGCATTTATCAGAGCTGCTGAAGAAAGAAAGACCAGGCTGGCCACCCTTAAAGAACGAATCAAGTCCTATGAAACGCAATTGTAGCTTGTAATCCATGTATCTCTTTTTCTTTCTTTTGAATCAATAAAAATAATTTTATTTGACTCTTCTGTTATGTCTCTGATTGTTTTATCTTCTGAGTTTGCAATAATTTCAGGTTAAATTATAACTCTCAAAAGAAACAAGATGATGGTATGGTCTTCCAATTTATACTATAAGAATATTAAGTAATCTATTCAGAGGTTGAAAACATGATAGAATTAGTTATTTGATAAATTATCACCAATAAATTTGAGTGATGACTCGATTCAAATCTTGTTGGGGATAAAAAAATGGGATAGAGCGAATTTGATGATCTTCCTGTTCAGAGATAAATATTAACGTAACAGATCAAAGACCATCGGGTTATGAATTGGTTGTGACGAACTAGGCACCACAACCACGTGATGAAATCGAGTTTGTCAATTTAGGGGTAACAAACTGGACGAGACTGGTTGAAGGTAGACTTAGGATTTTGTTTGTTTGTTGTTGTCGTTCAGAGGTGACGAACTGGATATGACAACAAAAATGAAAAGTCCCTATTGGACTGGTGATAATGAAATTTCGCTGTCTGTCGATTCAGCGTTAATAAACTGGCCATGATCGATTGAGATTGCTAATTTCAAAGTGCTTGCTGTTCAGAGGTGATAAACTGGACATGACAACAAAGCTAAAAAGGGTGAATCCGGTTTTAAGGACTCGCTATTCAGAGGTTATTGGCTGAATATAATAAACTAAGACACTCTAAATTTTGAATCCGCTGTCAGAGGTAGTCGTATTAACATGGCAGCTAGCCCACAGTGGACTGCAAAGGTGGATTGGTTTGGGTACCTGTTGGTTCAGAGGTGATTGACTGGATATGACCAACTAAAAGATACCCGGCTTACAATCTGCTATTCAGAGGTTTACTGTTAACATGATAGCAAGAACTCCCGGCCCTCACGGAGATAAGGAGAATAAAGTTATGGACTCATTTGTTCAGAGATGATAAACTGGACTTGACAGTTTGAGTACCATAAAGGGGAGAGATCTAGGCATCCGTCAGTTCAGAGGTAATGTGGACATGACCGATTGGAAGTTGCTAGACTCAGAGCTCTGTCATTCAGAGGTGGCGATTGGACATGACAGCAAAGGAGTAGTCCCTACCAGACTGGAAGATGAGACTTGGTTATCGTCAGTTTAGAGGTAACATGAACATGACCGATTGAGAAACCACCAAACTCAGGACTTCTACCATTCAGAGGTGACAAACTGGACATAACGACTAAAGAAATAATTCCACTGGGGGAAATAGGACTTGATCATAAACTCTGTGGGGAAATTGATATATCTCCTTCGGATGTTATTTGAAAGAAATTGTCAGAGGTATATTGTTAACGTGACAACCAAGAAAGTCTACTGGGGACTGAAAAGGGAAATAATACACTTCGAGGAGAGTCTAACAGAAGCTCGCTGGGGAGTTAACAAAATGAATCTTATAAGAGATTATATGTCAGAGATAATCATTAACGTGACAAAAAGAACTCCGAGGGGATTCAGTAGGGAAAGGATTATTCCCTAAAGAGTTGCCAGAGATAATCATTAATGTAACAATCAAATCTCTAGCTGGGGAATTAGAAGGAGATTTTGTCTCAAGTGATCGTGACAGCTTCTCCACTTGGGGATTTGTAAAGCAACCTGTTAGAGATGTTCGAACATAATAGCAATTTGAGTGGACCTATTATTCTATTGAAGAGAATGGCAAGTGGAGTTTGATCTGCTAGGGATTTTAGACAGATCCGTGGAGATGTTGATTTTATCTGCTAGGAAATATGTCAGAGTCTCATTACAGAGATTTAATGTGATGGTTTGACTTGTGATTTATTTTGCAAGAGAAATGAATGTTACTTTATGTGGTCCTACCATTCCATGGACAAGAATTGGTAAGCGATTTTGGAGGAGAATCAAATGGGATCAGGTCCCTTAGGATTTTTAGCAAACCCTCAGCTATCAACGGATTTGGTATGCCTTTACCAACTACCGTTTGAGTTGGGCTAGCCATGCTATTCTCCTCATTACGGTGAGTTATTGAGAATTTCTATTGGACTTAAGAGCCAATATTTTTCTCTATCCTTTGCCGTTTGAGGGCGTTGGATTCTGAAGTGACAAAGCTACTCTGCTAGCTACCATTATGTATCGATTAGTGCTCCAATGATATTTGATTGTCGATGCTAGTCCCGCCTGTCGCCGACTAGTTGTCGATCAATGAGGATTATTACACTCGTGTTGAGCAAAACATAGTCCACCGTCGTCGATCGATGAGGACTATTACGCTCGTGTTGAGCAGGAACGTAGTCATCTATCATCGATTGATGAGTCTGTTGTAGAGGAAAATGTATCTGTTGTAACAATCCAAGATACTTGACCTGATGACATGATCAAGGATAGTACTTTTTTTGGAACTTTTCATTAATCAGCATCATGAGTATATCGCCATTTGGAGTTACTAGGCGATAGGCCAGATTTGAGTAGATTGTTTCTATTGCAAACAGCCCTTCCTATTTGGGTTGAAATTTGCCTTTGGTTTTGTGTGTCATAACCATAGGTCGCCTGACAGTTAAAACCAAATCTCCTTTCTGAAATACCCTCTCTTTTACCTTCTTAATGAAGGCTTTCGATATTCCAGCTTGGTTCAACTCAATGCGTTGTTGACCTTGTAGTCATTTCTTATCTAGGGGTTCGAGTTCTTGAAGACGTAGACGATCGTTGTTATCCTTAGTCATCTTGGTTGCTAAGGCGACTCATAGTGATGGCATCTGGATCTCTAGTGGAATGACTGCCTCACACCCGCATACCAGAGAAAAAGGCGTGTTGCCCGTTGGGGCTCGGACCGTAGTTTGGTAGGCCCAAAGACATTCACTGAGCTTCTTATTCCAATCTCATTTGCTTGATGAAATGAATTTCTTGAGTAGCTTAATAATCATCTTGTTGAATGCTTCTGCCAAACCATTAGCAGTAGGGTTATAAGCGGTTGAAGCCACATTCTGAATTTGGTACTTATTGCAGAACTGATAGAATACTTGGCTTGCAAATTGGGAACCGTTATCATGAATGATCCGCGTGGGGACACCAATTCAATGGATGACATGATGTTTAATAAAGTTAATCACGTTGAAAGTTTTGACTTCGATAAGTGGTATAGGTTCAGCCCACTTCGAGAAATAGTCGATTATTGCTAAGATGAATCAATGACCTTTCGTTGATGGGGGGCTAATAAGTCCTATGATATCGATTCCCCATGCCTCGAATGGTCATGAAGCAACAGTAGGGTGAAGTAGCTCCAGAGGTTGATGTATAAAGTTTGCATGGATTTGACAGATTTTACACCTCTGTGCATATCTGATTGCATCGGTTATCATGGTTGGCCAATAATAACTGGGTCTGTACAATCGATCCTTGAGCTTTGGACTTAGTTGATGAGCTCTGCATATACTATCGTGTGCTTCCTTAAGTACCTCTTGTGAGCAACAGAGCAAAATATCGTCATATGAGCGGCGGTAAATTATTTTTACTATCAGATCATAATAGAAGCGGAGAGACCTTCATCGGATAGAAGCTGCTTCCTTAGGGTCGTCCAGTAATATGTCATGCAGAGCATAGTCAGTGAGAGGAAATTCCAATCTCTAGGTTCGAAACCTATTGAGGTTACATAGACTTCATTAGTTTCCAACACATGCTTAGAGCAGACAAGGCATCGAGTGGCGACTGTAAGATGATAAGTTGTGTCAATAGGTAAGGCCAATGTAGATGCTAGTACAGCCAAAGCATGTGCCTTAGTATTTTGAAATCGAAACACATAACTGATGTAAAAACATCAAATGAATTAGCCATTTCGATGATTGCATGGTGACAAGGTACCAAGTTCTCGTGTCAAACTTCGTATTCTCCTTTGACTTGACTGACAATCAGCTTTGAATCACCGTAAACCTCGAGATAGCGTATCCCCATTTCATGGGCAAGCTGAAGGCCGATGAGTAGAGCATTATATTTCGCAATATTGTTGAACAAGTTTCCGTCAATGAAAATGCCTGAGGAAGGACATGATTTTGTGGCGAGATAAATATCACCCGACACCAGTGATTATCTTACCTTTAAGGCCTATTCTTGATGTTCCATCGAAATATGTCTGCCATACTTCATCTTCCGATATCATATTGGATTCAAAATTCTCATCTGGAATATCTTCATGAAGGTTTGAACTCTCTGAAACCGGATGAGCGGCCAGAAAGTCTGCAAGGGCCTGACCCTTGATTGCCTTTTGAGGGACAAAGAGCATGTCGTACTGAGACAAAAGGATGGTCTACTTAGCTAACCTTGAATTCAGCGATCCTGATTTTGTCATGAGGACACGCAAGGGATTAACTCTAGAAATAACATGTATGGTTGGCCAACCAAGTAATGTCGCATCTTTTGAATGGCAAAGACAAGAGCTAAATATTCCTTCTCAACAGGGTTATATCGGGACTCAGCTCCTATCAGGATCCTGCTCAGATGGTAAATGGTTTGTTCATGGCCTTCATCATTCTTTTGAGCAAGAAGAGCATCTAGGGAATGGTTCATAGCTTTTACATAAAGAAAGAATGGTTTTCCTAAGGTGGGAGCCACCAGAACTGGAGGTTTAGTGAGGTACTTTTTAATATCTTCGAAAGCCTCTTGGTAGGCTTTATCCCATACAAAAGAGACTCTTTTTCATAAGCCGATGAATGGTTGACAACGACCTGAGAGATTTGCAATGAATTTTCGGATATAAGCCAACCTACCTTGCAGACCCCTGAGTTCCTTGAGATTTTTAGGTGGTTGCATGCTCTGAATAGCTTTGACCTTGTCTGGGTCAAGATAGATTCCTTTTGATGTGACAATAAATCTCAGGAACTTATCACTTAAAACACCCAAGAAGGACTTTGTTGGGTTCATTTTCAACAAGTAGACTCGCATTATATCGAAAATTATTTTTAAGTCATGAAGATGGTCATTTTTATCGCGACTTTTGACAGCAATGATGTCGACATAGCACTCTACCATTTTTCGGAGGTGGCTACGGAAAATTGTACTCATTGCACGTTGGTAAGTTGTTCCGCATTCTTTAAACCGAAGGGCATCATAGTATAACACTGTAACCCCAACGGTGTCCGGAATAAAGAGTGCCTTTCGTCCTCTGGGTACATCTTGATTTGGTTGTACCCTGAGAAGCCATCAATAAAAGACATTCTCTCAAAGCCACATGTGTTGTCAATCATGACGTCAGTGATGGCCAATGGGAACTCGTCATTTGAGCAAGCTGCATTAAGATCACGATAGTCAATACAGATTCAGATTTTTCCATTCTTTTTAAGAACGGGGACAATATTAGAAACCCAATCCAGGTGTTGCTCTTCCCGTATGAAACCACATTCGATAAGCTTATGGACTTCAGCTTCAATAGCTTCCATAATGTCAGAGCGAAACTGTCATTGATGTTGTTTCACCAGCTTGACGTCGGGCTTAATGTTTAAACGATGCATGGCTATTTGTAGATCAAGACCGGGCATGTCTTCGTAATTCCATGAAAAGACATCGATATACCCTTGTATAAGAGCTATCAATTCTTTTCTTTCTGTAAGTGATAGATTTTCACTTATAGAGATGGGTTTAGGGTGATCTCGACTACCCAGATCAGCCTAAATTACCCCATGCTTAGTGGGTGGTTCACGTTGTTCGAATCATTTCTCCCAATGAAGATCGAATTGTTGAGCCCATGGCTTAGTGTCAAAGGTTTCAATAGCCTCTTCATGCTCCAATTGATTGATTGAAGTCATATTGACGGAGAGGTTCTTGAAGAGCTCCCCCTCACTGGCGTCTGATTCCCACTTAAATGAAATAGAGGAATGTGACTGGAGAGAATCTTCTTCTTCAGACTGGAATGGGGCGGAAGGTGTAACATATCCTAATCTCCTGCATGTTTTATTATAGTAATTTGTTGGCTTCCCTTTCGGCACGAAAGCCCGTAGAAGACCACATCCTCCCCTTCTGAAGTTCAAGCCATTCCCATGCTATAGGTTGTACTCTATGTTTCTCATCATACGGTGCGTTGATCGTGCATAATGGAAAAATTTTTGGGGTTTTGAGTCTGAGCCTGAGTCTGTAACTGCAAACATTCAGCATTGGACCCTACAGAATACTATAGGTGATTGACTCCTTTTGAATGGAGGGATTACAAAGACAGATCTTTCACCATTCTCTAAAGGCGTACTTGTCAGGCTCAACATGGACAAGGGCATGTATAGGGAGCTTCATCTATAGATTTAAATAAATCAACACTCATAGGATAATCAAAAGTGACATTCTCATTGATCACCCATTCGTCATCATCCTCAATGGGATTATTACATTCAAGATCATTTAAATATGCTACAAATTGTTTGAAAGCAAAAATATCTGGCGCATCTTCTTCTGGCTCTGATTTTGCTTCATTGTCGCTATAGTCGCTTTCAAGTAGTGGTTCTTTTACTACTTTGTCAGCTTCCTGGTAGAGGAGAGCATCAGTAAAGTAGTTTTCAACACCCTTGAATGGTTGTTTTTCAACAAAACCCCATTTGTATTGTAGCATTATCTTTCACATACTTGAAGCATTGGTGTAGAGTGGAAGGAACGATCCAATTAGCGTGAATCCAAGGCCTTCTAAGCAATAAATTATATGACGTGTCAGCGTCAATGACGTAACATGTCATTTTCGATTTTAGGTCTCCGATTCGACAGCAAAGCCGAATCTTTCCCAATGGGTGACTGCTTCCTGCATTGAAGCCAAATATTGTAGTAGTCATTGCCGATAATCTATTCAGTGGTATCCCAAGAAAGTAAAGGAGCCTTTTAGGGATGATGCTGAGTACGAACCCTGGATCAACTTGTACTCTCTTAATACACGTCAAGCCGATGTATCCAGTATAATACAAGGGTCGATCGTGCTTATTGTCTTTGAGGAGCATGTCCTCTACAGTGAAGGTGATAAGCATGTATTCTCTGCTGTACGTGATGACATTCAGGACACAAGGGTTGATTGTCATCTTCATAGGCCTTCGACATATGTGTCAAAAATGATTCTGAATTAGCTAGCGCGTCCCTGAGTGCCTCTCTTGTCTCTTTCGAGAGGCGAAGCAGCTCATGTATAGTGATCTAATCTGGAATATTGCCTAGTTGTGCCAATATATTAAAGCGGAAAGGGACATCAAGTCTCGGACCCAAAGCTTTCTTCAACACTCGGTCAAACCGGACTTCTTTCAACTTTTATTTTTCTGGCGTTGGGACTGAAGCCAGAATAGGTATTTCTGCTGACGTCGTTGGCTGTAGTGTCTCGTCAGTACTTTTCTCGTACTGTCTTAGGTATGATTTCCCAGACCGAGTATCTGTTGGTTGGGGTGCAACATCCTGTGCTGCGAAAGCATGCTTCTAATTTTCAGAGTCACTGAGAGAAGCGATTGTTACATTGTCATCATGTGGCAAAATAGAGACAACATTGCAGGATTTCTCCTTTAGCTTGGGTTTCTTTGAATTCCATTGTTTATCTTTGGCAAGATGTGGGTGAACCCACATGACTTCCCCAATCTTCAACGTCAGTGGAACGAGACCGTTAGCCTCCTGCTGCTTTGCTGAAGGATTACTTATCTCCAGTTGTGCCTTAGGGACTGGAGGATGTCCATCAGGGACTGTAATCTTTGGCAGAGTGCCGAACTCAAGCGTCACCATGTTTGCGGTGACTTTACTTTGTTCCGACTTTAAAGTCAACACTCCGGCGTCAACCAAAGCTTGAATTTTATCCTTGAGGACAAAACATTTGTAGGTAGGATGGTGAACATCCTGTGGAAAAGGCAGTAGTTGGGATCGTTAGTACGTCCCACTTCATTAGGGCGTCAAATCTCTTGAAGCTTTAACTTATTGTCCTTTTGGAGCAAATGGAATACTGTAACCACCTACTCATCTTTAAAGGAGTATTGTTTCGGAGGAAACTTAAACTCCTAATTACTGGTGCCAACCTTCTTGGTTTTTAAAGGAGTTTCCCCCGACAACTCCATGGACATGGTTTCTTTCCCTTTGGCTTGGGAGGACTATGCCATCTCTCGTTGCGTCCTTTATTATTTACACCCTATTTTCCTTTAGGTATGGACAACTCAAACTTTTTAGCTGACTTCTCGGCTATTTCGGCTTGCTCAACCAATTCTTTCCAAGTGTGGGCCTTAACAACTCACATGCGAATTTCTACTTGGTCCAGGAAGTTGTGCCTACATGTCTACAATAGCATAGGTAATGGCATTCCTACTGGACACATCATAGATAGGTTTCTGAATCTTTCAATGTAATCACGAACCGATGCTCCTTTCTTTCGCATGGTAGAAAGAAGTTTATCTATGGTTACCTCAGTGTCATCCTTATAGAAGCGAGAAAGGAACTGAGTTTCTAAGTCAATCTAAGAGTTGATGGAACCTGACGGAAGGCTTTTGAACCAGTCGAAGGCCACTCCTTTGAGAGTATCGTTAAACAATCTGGCCATGATGGCATCATTATTTATGACATTACCAGTCTGGGACCGGAAGTAATAGATATGTTGGTTTGGCGAGCTCTTACCATCATACACATGTAACGTAGGTGGTTTGAACTTTGGCGGGTATGGCACCGAATCCTATTCAAGTGGGTAAGGACGAGTCATGCCTACCTTCTTCAGCTCATCCCTTTGGGCTAGGGATGCGATCTCAGCCTGGATGCCTTTAATAACTTCGGTATCGATTGAATAACTTTCCTTTCACTTTTCAATTTTAGACTGTTCATCATCATTATGCTCCTCCTCATTATAACTGCTTTCGGTATCATTGTTATTCTGGTTAGTGAGGAGCTCAGCTAGCATTTGTTGGATATGGGCTTTTTGTTGGGCCTTGGAGGTATGCTCTTGAGCCTCTATTCATCGGCGAAGGTCATCATTACTGTTATCGGCCATGTTAGCCGACACTCTACCTGTTTGTACAGAGCTGACCATTACTGAAGAAGTATATCCACTAGCTGCTCCTTCATCATCAGACCATTGGAAGAAACTTCTCAGTGGTTCTGGTGACATCACCCCAGTTGAAGAGGACGATTGTTCATAATTATAGGGTATTGCTACTCTGGATCTTGTGTCCCGAAATGCACCTTCTTGTCTTACTAAGACTTGGCCCAAAGCAAGGCTATAGTCTGAACCTGGAGAAGTGAATAAAGGAGATTAGTATCCCGTCTTCCTCGTCTGCCCCTGAGTGTTTCATGTCCCCTCCCTATCATGTTGACTGATGCGAAGGGAAGATCTGGCACGTTTCGTACTTTGTTCCTTTTTTTGAGGCTTCCCAGGGGTTTGAATTGATAGTCGATCGAAAACTGGCTGTAAGGCTGGAAGAGTGGGGGGACTGGACCTAATCGGCAATGGACTGAATGGACCGTCACTAACTGGCATCCTACTTATAGACAACAGAAGGGAGAGGTATGGAGTAGTTCTAACTTCCGTTTGTCAGTTAAGTACTCTCATAAATCGGGATTCACCAAGCTTACACGATCTCGTATAGAGACTCGAGGAGATCATGTACTGGGCTGTTCAGGCTGGAGAACTCTAGCATTGAGGCTCCTATTTTAACTACAAGTGATTTGAAAATCACCTCATCAGTAGTGTTAGTTTCGCTTGGTGAAGCTATACTTGTAACTCTACCCCCAAGTGCGAACCTAGCGCCAGAAGACTTTGGGAGCGAAGTCGTGGTGACTTCCCCACTTATACTTTGCCTTGCGGCTAAGGTAATTAGCACTGCAGAGTGCTTTAGTTCCAGCCTCGCGGTTAGGAACTTTGTTAGTACCCTTAGGTACTGGAGCTGCATAGTTGGTACCCTTAGGTACTGAAGATGCATAAGCAACGCTATCAGCACTTAGGGCTACCCCCTTAACGTTGCTCATAGAGACGGGTTAGCGCTGGAAATCAGCGCTCTTAGGTTGGGCGAAGCCAGTGGGAATTCACGCCCTTGTGGTTCCAATTCAGCCTCACGGCTAGCGTAAGCAACGCTGCCAAAACTTAGGGGCGTCTTTCCTTTGTCTTCACGTGAGAGGCAAGATTGTGTTTCAACTTCACCTAAAGCTTCTCGCGGAGAAGCTTTATGCTTCGCCCTCCACACCTGCTTGCCCTGAGCAGTTTTAGGTTTGTGAGGACCTGTTTGGCTTCGCGTGAGATGCCTTTAGCCTCGGTTGAGACTGAGGGAAATTGGAGCGAAGTTCGCCCAATTGCACGTGCAATTGATACATACTTGGTTGATTTCTGCTCTGTAGCCACTGGATCTTTGGCTACGGAGACCCTCATGTGCTTCCATGCATGGAGTTCTAGACTACCCCTAGAGAGAAGTTCCTCAAACTTCTCTTGGTCAAAATGAATGACCAAAGTGTCGACGGTAACGGATTCAGCACTCTGATTGTTACATTGCGATATCATCTCCTTTTTGCGAAAGAAGACTTTAACCCCCAGCGGAGTCGCCATCTTATTTTCTATTGAAAATTGATCGGGGAAAACTTACAAAAAAGAGTTGAGGAGCAAAAGTATACGTAATTCTTTAAAGAAAGAATATTATAGATAGATCTCCTCTGGAATTTTGGGAAAGTATGTTAGGAATCTGATCAGTGCATGATCACTTTATCCCTTTGACGATGCAAGTAGTCAGGTGGTTAAGCCTTCTCGATAGAATTTTCTTCTCGCTTGGTTCCGGATATCTTTGAAGACAAAAGGCATGTTGGAACCTTGAATGAAAGAGAGCTGAATCTCTGAGGTTTTGGAAGTAAGCTGAGGCTTTGAAAGCAAGAGGGCACTTTCTTCTCAATCTCCCTATTTTTCCAGCCAATATCCTTTCTTTTTCTCCCTGCCTCCCCTGCATGGTTATTTATAGCCAAAATGGGGGGGTAACTGCCCCCTTGAATTTAGCAAGACTGAAAATCAGTCTATTAGCTTTGCGCAAGGCTAGAACTAGCCTTGCTGCGAGGCTAACTGTCAGCTTCGGCGAAGTTAGAAAGTTCGTGCGAAGTATTAATATCCATCGTGGCTTAATTATCTCCACTTAATGTAGGACGAAGTGGGGGGTGTAACTGCCCACTTAAAGTGGCTTTAACCCCACTAAAGTATCAGGGTTTACCCAATAAGTGCTCATGAGATTTTGAAACGGTCAATTGTTAGCCTAGTAAAGCTCACCACAGAGCTAAATGAGAGTTTCATGTGAAGTTCTTTTCAGGCGAAGCTAGAACTTAACTCATAGCAGAGCTGGGTGAGACTTTAGGCGAAGTTAGAAGTTGGCTCAGAGCAGAGTTGGACCACTCCTTCTTCAGTGAAGTGATCAGTCGCTAATATTGCACATTCATTATCATATTCTCATACTTATTATAGAAAAAACTCTGCTTTTTTCTAATTATTATTTAATTTATTTGCAGGCCCATTACTAAAAGAGAGGGAAGAGAAACGAGCCAAAAAGCCCATCAAATTCTGATTTAAATCAGAATTAATTCGAAGTCAGTAAATCAGGGCAGATCAGGTCAGTTCAGATCGGTTGAAAACCAGTTAAAAATATATCTCTTCAAATCAATCGGCTAAAACCAACGATCAAAGGCTGTTTCGTCAAATCTAGGAGCTGAAACGAGAAATCTAGAACCGGATAAAATAATCAGGGACCCCCACCATTTGGGTGTGGCCAGGCCTAAGCCACGTTTTCGCGGCTTTGTTGCAACAGTTGGGGGAGCGTTTGCTCCCCCTATCTTCGTACGCCCCTCCCCGTTGGGTTTTACCTATAAATACTGAGTTTTTCAGAGCGTACAAAAAAAGACCAAGCAGAGATAGATTTTAGGCCAGTTTTTCATTCTTTATAGTGTAGGTTTTTATTTTCTTTTTATGTAATTTTTTTATTTCTTTGTATGCATAGGTTATTGGCATGAAGGCCCATCACTCTAGTTTTGATGATGATCAACTCATGTAGTTATAGTACTAATGATCTTGTGTTTAATTAGTGACAGATTTATGATCAAGATCTTAGTAGGTGCGTAGCTTCAACAAAGGATTTAAAGTCAAGTTTTGGAGCTAGCACGGTTTGATCCAAGAGCCATTGGATCGTGTTTGGATCAAGTCAAGAAGATGAGAAGGCTTCAAGTGAAGACTTCAAGAAGATGAAGACTTGTGTCTAGGTTTGTTTTAGTAAGATTTTGTTTTAGTTAAAATATAAAGATAGAATAGTTGATGGATTGCTCAAGTATCATATACACACACACTCTTGTTTTAGTTTGTTTATATAAAAGATTTTTCTTTTAGAAAAATACTGGTTTGGTTTTAGGTATTCAAGTTTATATGTTTTAACCAAAACCATTTTTAGAGCTTAATGTTAAAATCATAGATATTTCACCATGTTTGTGTAGTGGATCATATCCATACACACTATGCTTCAAATGAGTTTAAATATCTTGTTTTTTTATTTTGAGAAGTTTTGAAAAAATACTGTTTTTCATTTGAACCAATTTTTCCATATTACAAAAATAGTCCAAATCATTTGTAACATGCCTTGATTTTATGCAAGCATGTTTGTTTATCAAAGTATATTGGTAAAACTATTTTTGTAAATTTTCTGTGAATTTATGGGATTTTAATTGAGCCAAAAAGACCAGGTTTTAAATCCCAGTTTTCTGTTTCCAGGCTTCAGCCGGTCGACCGACCCGGTCGACCGAAGTTGAAGTCGGTCGACCTGGTTGGTCAACCGACGTGCATAGACGTGCACGCCTTTGTGCACTGGAGGGCCGGTCGACCGCCAGAGAGCTTCTGCTCTCTGGAAAACCCCGGTCGACCGACAGAGAATCTGTTCTCTGTTCCAGAGGCTCGGTCGACTGGGCCAGTCGACCGAAGCCCCAACGGTCGAATTTCTGACCGTTGGCGGTCGACTGGCCGGTCAATCGACAGCTCTGTCAGACCCCAACGGCTAGTTTTCCTAGCTCTATAAATTGGGGCATTTGGGGGCTGTTTTGATTAAGATTTTTCAAGTAGATTTTTCACCAGTTTTCCCAACTCTTTTAAGAGGTTTTCTCCACTTGTTTTAGAGAAAATATTTCCAATCAAAAGGAGAGTTTTATCAAGAGTGATTAAAAGAGATTTTCTTGAGTTTTCCTCCACCACTCCCATCCTTATTTTTCTCACAAACACTTGAGCAATCCATAGACATATTCATCTTATAGGAGTGTTGTAGTGAGATTGTTTTTAGGTGATCAAAGTGTTGTGATCACCAAAGACTTTTCTTTGTACTTTGAGGAGGCGGACGAGTGCGTTCGCGGTGTTTAGAGTTCGTGTGTGAACTCTTGGTTTGAGGTGCGGCCTCAGCAAGCTTGTTGGGCTTGCAGTGTGTACAGGACTAGAGAGTCTGAGGGATTGTAAGTGTTGCGGCTCCGAGGAGTGATCCATTGGGATCGAGCATAGTGGAAATCCTTCGTGTGTCGAAGGCGGGGATGTAGAGCAAGGGTGCTCGAACCTCGAAACAAATCCCTTGTATTTGCGATTGCTCACTCTCTCTCTCTCTCTTTGTCTCTTGTTTATTCTTGCATTCCTTTATTGTGTTTATCTTTATATGCATGATATACTTGTGTGCTTAATTGATATACATGCTTGGGTTTGTTTGCTAACACTTGTATTTAACCAAGAGAGCCAACGCGGCACCTCAACCCTTATCTAGGGGAATCTAGAGGAGTTAGTTCAGAGCCCTTCACGGGGAATTCGGCTACACTCTTGTGTTATCGTGGTGTTTAGTTTAAGAGTTTAGTTTTAGGTCTTAATAGTTTTTAATTCTGCATTTTTTGGCATTTAGTGACCATTAGATTAGCCATCACCTATTCACCCCCACTCTAGGTGATTCTACAATTGGTATCAGAGCCAAGTGCTCTGAATTTGGGTCTTACAACCTAGAATTAAAGATCCTCATTTTTAGGCTAATCACAATATTTTGTACACACACCATGGACTTCATGTCACCACCCACCTTTGACATTCTTAACATCCAAATTTGGAAGGTTAAGATGTCCTTGTATCTCAAAGCCCTAGGTTTTCATGTTTATCTTGCTACAATTAAAGATTCATATATTAATGATAGTAAGAATATTGAGGCTAATGCAAAAGCCCTACATGCTTTAAAGTCAACCCTAAATGATGATTATTTATTTAGGGTTTCTAATGTTGATTCGGCTTTTGTAGCTTGGAACATCATCACCTCCCTTGGCGAAAAGGATCTATATTATGCCGGGAGCGATTCGGACGTTGGAAGCGACACCTCCAACTTGTGCTATATGGTCCAAGGGGATAACCCCCTTGAGGTAACTACCGAATTCAAGGTAGATGAAAATGACATGTCATATGATGAGCTTGCTTGTTTTTGTCAACAATTACTTGAAAAATATGACATGCTAAGAAAAGATAATAAAAATTTGAAAAAGAAATATGATTGCATGCTTAATGAAAAAGATTCATTAGAAAATAAGGTTGCATGCATTGAAAAGGAAAATGAGTTTTTGAAAAATGAAAATGTTTCCTTGATGTCCAAATTAAATAATCTTTGTGAAGGAAACACTATTTTGAAAAATAAAATTACTTTGGTGGAAAAACAAAAGAAATTGCTTTTAATGAAAACACTTCTTTGAAAAGAAAATTTTGTGAAAAAGAAAAAGAAAATTTTTCTAAAAAGACTAAGAAAAATGTGTTGGCCCAAAGGCCATTAGCCCGACATTTTGATGATAACAAACCATATTTAGTTATGTTTTTAACATTTTGTTTATATAAGTTTCAGGTAAATATAATAGCTGATTTGACGGCTCCAACTCAAGACTCACGCTTTTGGACGCCGCAAAGGATTTGGATCCCCGAGCCTAGCACAGTAGAAGCGCTCCCGGATCAAACATGAAGAAGAATTCAAGATTTGTAATTTTCTTTTTAGTTAGTATTTTTAGATGATTTTGTCAAAACCTAGATGATAGAGGTAGAATACTTGGGATTGTCTCACACACACTTCTAGTATTGCTTCATGACTTCAAAACAATTTTTATAACAAAATTTCTAACTTAGTTTTTGGAAAAACAATGTTTGGAAAAATCAGTTTTTAGAAAAATCATTTTTCATTTTACCAAAAAGGATTTTCATCAAATAAAGTTCTAACATGTTTGGGTGTTGATCTATGATCACACTCTGAGTTTTATAAGTCTTAGAACCTTGTTTTATAAATCCTTGACCAAAATGTTTTAACCAAAAATCCCTTCTCTCTTTAACAGACTCTGGAAATGAGTTCTGGCAGAGTCCAGTCGACTGACCCAGTCGACCGACGTGCACGCTGTGCATGTGTGCACGTCGGCCGACCGAGCGGCCGACCGAGCAAACTTGGTTTGCTCTCTGTTTTTCTTTGGCCGACCGCAACGGTCGACCGACAGAGAGAGTTTCTCTCTGGATTTGGTCTCGGTCGGCCTCCCAGTCGACCGACCTCCCCAACGGTCGAAAATTTGACCGTTGGCGGTCGACCGGCCCGGTCGACCGTTAGCTGTCAGAAGTTCTGACAGACTCTAACAGCTCTATTTTTCTGGTTAGATTTTTGTTGGGATTCACCCCAATGACTCTTTTGAGCTGTATAGTTTGTTTTCATCCTCTATAAATAGTGGGACACTTCTACAAACTAAAATACAAGATTTACAAGTAAAAATTCAAGTTTTCAAAAGCTTAGCATTTTAGAAAAGTTTTTCATCAAAGCCAAAATTTCCAACACCTTCTTGAAGCAATCCTCTACTTCTCTCTAGTCTTTTGCACTACACAATCTCAAAGTATCATCTCCTTCATCTTGGTTATAGGATTGTGCAAGTGAGCCTTTTGATCAAGTGTGATCAACTTTTTCTTCATTTGAGAAGTTGTAGAGGCATCGGCCTCAAGCGAGCGGGTGTGCTTCAAAGTGTTGTTGTGACACCGAGAGATAGGACAAGTGTGTCCTTGTATTGAGGATCCGGTGGGATCACCAATAGTGAAAATCCTTCAAGTGTGAAGGCGGGGACGTAAAGCGTGGCTCGAACCTCGGAAAAATCCTTGTGTTTGCGATTGTCCAAATTTCTCTAAACTCTATCTCTCTCTTACTTGCTCAATTTAATTATTTACTTATTTGCAAGTAGTTTAATTGTGTTCATTATTTAAATAGTATTTAAATTCCACATAATGTTATTTATATAGCCATCACCTATTCACCCCCCCTAGGTGATTTCAATTGGTATTAGAGCCTAACCCTTGCATTTGGTTTAACCACCTTTGGGAGATCCTTATAGTTGGCTATATCTATTTGTTGCATTTTCATTTGTTGTGCATTCCATATTTGTTTTCATGGCATCAGTTGATTTTTCTAGCATCAAGTCCCCACCCAAATTGATGGCTTGAACTTCCCCATTTGGAAAGTCAAGATGAACTTATTCCTTAAGTCCCTAAGAGTTAAAGTAGCTAGGGCCATAACCAGGAAATTTGTAGAACCTCTCACCGATGAGAGATCATGGTCCGAGGATACCACCAAGGACTATGAGGCTAATGCTAGGGCTCAATATGTTTTAACCCAAGCTCTTAATGAAGATGACCTTTCCCGCATCATTAACTATAAATCTGCATATGAAGTTTGGAATGTTTTGATTGTGACTCATGAGGGAACGTCCCAAGTCAAAAGATCCAAGATTGACTTGCTTCATTCTCAATATGAGAATTTTTATATGCTTGAGAATGAGAGCATTGATGACATGCTCACCCATTTCACCAAGATAACTAATGCATTATCTTCTTTAGGTGATACGATCGACAATGACCAAAAGATTCGGAAGGTCATTAGAGCTCTTCCCAAAGCTTGGGAAGTCAAGGCAACTACCCTCAAGGAGCTCAACGATAAGGAGGAGATGGACTTCTCCGGCTTCATCGGCAATCTCAAAACACATGAGATGGAGATGAAAGTTAGAGAAGAAAGGGAGGCGCCAAAGAAGAAAGCCCTCGCTTTCAAAGCCACTCCATCCACCCATGACGAGGAGGACTCATCGGAAGACTACGATGAGGATTTTGCCATGCTCATCCGGAAGGTGGGCAAGATGTTCTATAAGAAGGGGAGGCAAAGCAACTTCCGAAGAGGGAAACCTCAAGGAAGATTTGAAAGAAAAAGGGAGGAACCGGGTCCGTGCTTCCATTGCAAGAAAACCGGACATCTCATCGCCGATTGCCCCGCTCTTCAAGCTACAACCTCAAAGAATGGGCCAAAGAAGAAGAAAGCTATGGTGGCCACATGGGATGACTCGGAGTCGGAATCCGAAGAGGAGATCGACACCGCCAACATGTGTTTCATGGCACATGGGGAAGATGCATCAAAGGTATATCTTGAAAACTCCATAGATGATGATGAATTAACTATGGATGAACTTGCACAATTTTTCGAAGAGCTACAACATAGATATGAGATTTCACAATCTCAGAATAAGAAATTGAAAATGGAAAATGATTCCTTGAAAAATAAATTTGAACATATTTTAAAAGAGAAAAATGATTTAGAAAATTCTTTTGAAAAGATGAAAAAGGACTTTGAAAATTATAAAATATCTACTAAAGGAAAAAGCCCCATTTCATCTTGTAACAAAAATGAATTTTTGAAAATTCAAAAACGAGTTGATGTTTTGGATTCAACTCTTAAAAAGTGTGCTTTTGATTTAAACAAATTTGCATCTAGGTTTTCCAAAGGAATAACCAAAGGGAAACACACTCACCATCAACATGCACGGAAACATGCACATACACATAAACAGCATTCATGTATGGTAGTGGTAAGATTTATGTTTGCACTCATTGTGGCCGCAAAGGCCATTTAGAAAAATTTTGTTTTGCTAAGCTTAACATGTCAAATAAACATGTTTGGGTTCGCCCAAGTACTAACCCTAAAGGACCTAAAAAGATATGGGTACCAAAAGACACACCAAATTTAGTTGATACAGGTGGGTCTTCTTTCTCCAAGACTTAGGGGGAGTCGGTGCCCGGGTGGTGGATGCATCAACGCTCAATGAACATATCGTCGCTTGCATCGCTATCATAGAGGCACCTATTTTGGAGAATGCCCTCGGTTTGGTAATTTCTCCACATAAAAGTTTTATTTTGTTTATATATATATGCATAGGATTGTTAGTTTACCATTGTGCTACATTGACATGTGTTAGAGTAAACTTACATTTCCATCATGTTTATATATATGTATATATATGCTTTGTATTATGCCATTTTTTTTTTTGTCCACATGTCTAGATTTGATTGTGTATGTATTTGTCAAAACTAAATTAAATATTTATTTAGAACATTTTAAAGCAAATGCATAGAGATGGCAATTGCACGCCTCAACTCATATCTAGAGGAATCTCGAGGAGAAGTACAGAACCTTTCACCGGGTATTCGGCTTCAACATCTCTAAATTTTTGCTTTATTTATAAATAAAATAAATAAGTAAAAATAGGTAAAAATTTTTGTTGAGCTTTATAACCAATATGATTTAAAATATGTTTAAACACTTTTTGATAAGAATATACCTTTACTGTTATTTTAAAATATAAGATAATTTTTTTAAAACTGGTCTGCTTCTGTCAGTTTTGGGCAATACCGGTCGACCGGAGATGTCGACCGACATAGCCTGGAGAATTTTTTCTTTTCTGTTGCCGGCCGACCGGGCGATCGTCCGACTGAGATGGACTTGCTCTCGGTTAATTTCGGTCGACGGGACCGGTCGACCGGGCGACGGGAAATCTGTTTTTACCCAACTTTATTTAAAGCCCTAACTCACTTTTTCACTCATCTCACCGCCGACCTTTTCTTCCCCTCTCTTCCAAAAACCCTAAATCTTCCTCTCCTACCATTTCCACCTCAAATCCATCCCCAAATCTCTCTAAAAATTCTTGGATCATCACTCTCAGGCCTAGATCTACGTCTATTTTAAGGGTTTTCGGGATTTGTCTCTTTTTTCATCACTCTTTCAAGGTAAAAATTGTCTTTTTCTTAGATCTTGCATCAATACTTGTTATCTATCATATTCTTGCTTAGATCTAGCCTTCATCTAGTTTAGATCAAGCCATTTACCTTGTTTATTGTGTGGATTTTGACCTAGATCTACTTTTATCCTAAAAATGCCTAAGAGATCTAGATCTGAGAAGGGTAAATCCATAGCCCTACCTCTTCAAGCAAATCCAAACCTCTTTTGTATCTCCTCAAGCAAAAAATCGCTATATTCTTCTTTTAGAGAAAATTATCATTTCTGGTAGATGTGTGATTCTCAAAGACTTTGAACACCTGAACATACCACACGTTTTGAGGAATAACTCTCTTGATGAATTCCTTGCCATTAGGCAACCTGTTTACATCTCCCTCATTCTATATTTCTACACAAATTTATCCTTTGAGGCTAACAGGGTTAGATCTAGAGTACTTGGGAGAGACATTGACATCTCTCTCCAAGAGTTTGCTGATCTTTTGCATCTCTCCTGTGAGGGAGCTGATGTGTATTCTCTAGATCTTCAAGATTTTGAGTATCCGGCCGGTGAGTCTGCGCTCACCGCGTCTACTTTGCTTCATGGGGATGATAACGCGGTCTAGTGAGAAATGAAGAAGTGAAGTATTTTACTCTAACTGCTCAAGTTCTTGCTAAGATCATCTTTTACAACCTCCTGCCCAAATCAGGAGAATTCAGTCATGCTAGGGGTACAGTGCCTTTGTTAGTCTATTGCCTTTTGCGAGGCATTAGGGTCAACATCCCCAGGCTCATCATTTCCCACATGACCTCAGATCATGTTCATGTCCCCACTAGGCACTTGCCTTATGGGATGATTATTTCCTACCTTCTGAGGCAACTTGATTTTGATTTATCCTCTCTGAGACCCATAGAACCCTCTGTGAACTTGAACAGTTCCCTCCTGAAGAGGATGCAAGCTGGGACGCGTCATCCTGCTCCCCAGCAGCCGCCTATTCTTCCTACTTCTCATGTTCCAGGGTCCTCTTCTGCTCCGGGATCATCTATTCCCTCTGATCTCCAATCCTTCATTTCTTCTGAGTTACGAGCTCAATTGCAGGAGCATCATACCCAGATTTCCGCTGAGATCCAGCAGCACCACACCCAGATTTCTACGGAGATTGCGGCACATCGTGAGGAGATGACCGCTCGCTACCATGGTCTTCGCAACGACATGTGCTACTTTGCTGATTCCATGCGTTACATGGATTCACAATTTGGCGCACTCTATGTGAAGTATGATATGCGAGCTCCGGATCCCACGGCGTATGCCCGACCGCTTCCTTCTTCCGGCCCTCCATTTCCGGCCAGGCCTCCTACCGCTCCTCCAGCACCACAGCCTGCTGTTGCTGCGATTGATTCTGAGGAGGGAGGATGATGATGATGATCATGATGGTGATGAGGAGGTTGCTGCGGGAGATGAGGACGACTCGTCTGAGGAGGACGATTCTGACGATGAGGAGTGATTTCTCCTTTGTTGATGATGTCAAAAAGGGAGAGAGATATTTATGAGACTCTTTGGGCTGTAGTACTTTATTTTGTATTTTTGTGTATTTTGGGTTGTAGTATTTTGTTTTCTTATAGACATGTATTGTGTGGACATGTGTTTTATGGTTATATGTGTGTTTTATGGTTAGATGTTTTGTATGAACATGAGTTACTCTTTTTAAGGCATCCTTTTATTGCATATGTGTATTTATGCATGGTTGATTGGCATGTGTTTCATTTCCATATACTATATGTGTTTATGCCTGAGTATCTCTTTGATATATGCATGTGTTGAGGGGGAGCTTCACTTGAAGTCTCCACCCAAAATATTTGTGATAACTATATATGTTTTGTCATCATCAAAAAGGGGGAGATTGTTAGCCCAAAGGCTATTAGCCCGACATTTTGATGATAACAAACCATATTTAGTTATGTTTTTAACAATTTTATTTATATAAGTTTCAGGTAAATATAATAGCTGATTTGACGGCTCCAACTCAAGACTCACGCTTTTGGACGCCGCAAAGGATTTGGATCCCCGAGCCTAGCACAGTAGAAGCGCTCCTGGATCAAACATGAAGAAGAATTCAAGATTTGTAATTTTCTTTTTAGTTAGTATTTTTAGATGATTTTGTCAAAACCTAGATGATAGAGGTAGAATACTTGGGATTGTCACACACACACTTCAAGTATTGCTTCATGACTTCAAAACAATTTTTATAACAAAATTTCTAACTTAGTTTTTAGAAAAACAATGTTTGAAAAATCGGTTTTTAGAAAAATCATTTTTCATTTTACCAAAAAGGATTTTCATCAAATAAAGTTCTAACATGTTTGGGTGTTGATCTATGATCACACTCTGAGTTTTATAAGTCCTAGAAGCTTATTTTATAAATCCTTGACCAAAATATTTTTAACCAAAAATCCCTTCTCTCTTTAGCAGACTCTGGAAAAGAGTTCTGGTAGAGTCTGGTCGACCGACCCAGTCGACCGACGTGCACGCTGTGCATCTGTGCACGTCAGCCAACCGAGCGGCCGACCGAGCAAACTTGGTTTGCTCTCTGTTTTTCTTCGGCCGACCGCAACGGT
Source organism: Agave tequilana (assembly GCA_038442645.1). NCBI lineage: Eukaryota > Viridiplantae > Streptophyta > Magnoliopsida > Asparagales > Asparagaceae > Agave > Agave tequilana. The sequence continues at coordinate 21,648 of JAVJIF010020193.1, read as the reverse complement.
CGACCGACAGAGAGAGTTGCTCTCTGGATTTGGTCTCGGTCGGCCGCCCAGTCGACCGACCTCCCCAACGGTCGGAAATCTGACCGTTGGCGGTCGACCGGCCCGGTCGACCGTTAGCTGTCAGAAGTTCTGACAGACTCTAACAGCTCTATTTTTCTGGTCAGATTTTTGTTGGGATTCACCCCCAACGACTCTTTTGAGCTGTATAGTTTGTTTTTCATCCCCTATAAATAGTGGGACACTTCTACAAACTAAAATACAAAATTTACAAGTAAAAATTCAAGTTTTCAAAAGCTTAGCATTTTAGAAAAGATTTTCATCAAAGCCAAAATTTCCAACACCTTCTTGAAGCAATCCTCTACTTCTCTCTAGTCTTTTGCACTACACAATCCCAAAGTATCATCTCCTTCATCTTGGTTATAGGATTGTGCAAGTGAGCCTTTTGATCAAGTGTGATCAACTTTTTCTTCATTTGAGAAGTTGTAGAGGCATCGGCCTCAAGCGAGCGAGTGTGCTTCAAAGTGTTGTTGCGACACCAAGAGATAGGACAAGTGTGTCCTTGTATTGAGGATCCGGTGGGATCACCAATAGTGAAAATCCTTCAAGTGTGAAGGCGGGGACGTAGAGCGTGGCTCGAACCTTGGAAAAATTTCTTGTGTTTGCGATTGTCCAAATTTCTCTAAACTCTATCTCTCTCTTACTTGCTCAATTTAATTGTTTACTTATTTGCAAGTAGTTTAATTGTGTTCATTATTTAAATAGTACTTAAATTCCACATAATTGTTATTTATATAGCCATCACCTATTCACCCCCCCCTCTAGGTGATTTCAAAATGATCCTTTATCTCATCATGCTTTACATGCCACCTCTAATGAGATAAATGTTTTGAAAAATAAAATGGATTGTTTGAGCTCAACCTTGAGCAGATGTGCATTTAATCATTCTAGGTTGGAGTCTATGTTTTCAAAGAAACAAACTCCATACATTCATGCACATCATCATCATGCATATGCTTATGTTGCACGTCATGATCACACTCACACACATAAGCATCCAAAGGTGTACAAGTGTACACATTGTGGCCGCAAAGGCCATTTAGCAAAATTTTGTTATGATAAGATTAATTCTTTAAATTTTGCTAATAAAAATGTTTGGGTTCAATACAAAGCTAACCCCAAGGACCCAAAAGAAAATGGGTACCAAAATTCCCACCTTGTGTTTTTGATGTAGGTGAGGGCTCTCACAAAACGTGAGAGGAATGGTGCCTTGATGGTGGTTGCATGGACTAGAAGGACATACATTTAATGCATCACTATCAAGGAGGTTTGGTGGGTCAACCACCATGTTTTGGAGGTTTGGAGTTGGTAACTATCTCTAAACTCCTATTTTATTTACATGCTTTTTCATTCATATGATATTTTAGCATGTTCATGTGTTTTTGTGCTTCATGTGGTAAATACTAGTTTAAATGTAGTTTTTATTAAAACTTGGATATATATATGTACAAGTAGTGAGCAACATTTGATTCATATACGTTTGCACTTCATTGTTCATTTGTACTCACTATATGCACATGTATAGCCTAATTTTGATGATTCTCTCATTTACACTTGTTTTGCCTATTTTCATGTATTGCTTCATGTATATGTTTTGTATTCAAATCTAATAAATATACATGTGTACCTTTGAGTCTCTTGCCTTCATGCAAACACTATTAATGGACTCTTTTATATTTGGGATATGTATGCATATTGTTAACTTTGGATAAAATCATACATATACCTAGAAGTGTGTTTTTAATATGAAAATTAAATTTTTCATGTTTTGTTTGATAAAATAAAATGAATAATTTGTTTTGATCATTTTAAGCTTCATTGACTATTTTCATGAAAATGCTAGTTACATGATTTTTGAACACTCACACCTTATTTGTTTATTCATGACTTTGTTTCATGAACACCTTTTTGAGCTTTAATGATTTCGAGTGTCAATTCTTGTGTAATTGGTATGATTCATGAAATACATACGATTTGATTTCATGTTTTTGAAGGATCTTTAACTAGTTTTTCAAAAATTATTATTTATTCTTCAATGTTTTATGAGTTATACACATGATCCTATTATTGTTTCAATTGGTATCATTGAATCGTTTCAATTGGTATCAATTTGATTCTATTTTTTATACACTCATATTTTGTTTTCTTATATATGTATGTATCAATTTCAATTGGTATACTCATTTTTCATACATATATATGAGTTATTTGTGCTTGAGTTAAAATTGTTTTACATGTTTAAAGCACAAAGTTGTTTATGATAAGAAAATAAAAATTTAAGAAAAATTGAAAATATTTTTGATTTGTATTGCCTATATGCAAGGAGAGCTTAACATCTCTTCTACATATAGATTCATGTTGAGTGTATCTCATATTGAGGAGCTTGACAACTCTTCTTTATGTGATACACGTGTGTAGGGGGAGCTTCACATCTCTCTTATGCATTACATAATATGTGTTATGTGAATTGGGGCTTGTCATCCCTTCTTCATGTAATGCATATGTGTAGGGAAGTTAACTTAGCGTCTTCCTCTTCATGAATGTATATCGCATATAACTATTTATTGATTTGAGTTTACCCCTTCATTGGTTCCTTGTTTCGGACAAAAAGGGGGAGAAAAATTTTGTTTTTACTTTAACCCCTTTGTTGATGATTGACAAAAAGGGGAGAAGTATTTGAGATATATGCATGTTTTCCTTGCTTAAGGGGGAGAAGTATTTGTTTTTCTTGCTAAAGGGGGAGTAGCATTTGTGTTTATGCATATATGTTTTGTTTTGCAAATAGGAGAAAAGAATTTGATTTGTTTTATCTCCATACATTTGCATACATGTTTATGTACGTTCATTGCATATTTATTATTTATTTGTTATGCATGAGTTAAGGGGGAGCTTCTTTGAAGCTTTACTTTAATCCATGCATATATAACTTCATGAGTTTTGTCATCATCAAAAAGCGGGAGATTGTTGGCCCGAAGGCCCATCACTCTAGTTTTGATGATGATCAACTCATGTAGTTATAGTACTAATGATCTTGTGTTTAATTAGTGAAAGATTTATGATCAAGATCTTAGTAGGTGCGTAGCTTCAACAAAGGATTTAAAGTCAAGTTTTGGAGCTAGCACGGTTTGATCCAAGAGCCATTAATCATGTTTGGACCAAGTCAAGAAGATGAGAAGGCTTCAAGTGAAGACTTCAAGAAGATGAAGACTTGTGTCTAGGTTTGTTTTAGTAAGATTTTGTTTTAGTTAAAATGTAAAGGACAGAATAGTTGGTGGATTGCTCAAGTATCATATACACACACACTCTTGTTTTAGTTTGTTTTTATAAAAGATTTTTCTTTTAGAAAAAACTGGTTTGGTTTTTGGTATTCAAGTTTATATGTTTTAACCAAAATCATTTTTAGAGCTTAATGTCAAAAACATAGATATTTCACCATGTTTGTGTAGTGGATTATATCCATACACATTATGCTTCAAATGAGTTTAAATATCTTGTTTTTGTATTTTGAGAAGTTTTGGGAAAATACTGTTTTTCATTTGAGCCAATTTTTTCATATTACAAAAATAGTCCAAATCATTTGTAACATGCCTTGATTTTGTGCAAGCATGTTTGTTTATCAAAGTATATTGGTAAAACTATTTTTGTAAATTTTCTGTGAATTTATGGGATTTTAATTGAGCCAAAAAGACCAAGTTTTAAATCCCAGTTTTCTGTTTCCAGGCTTCAGCCGGTCGACCGACCCGGTCGACCGAAGTTGAAGTCGGTCGACCTGGTTGGTCGACCGACGTGCACAGACGTGCACGCCTTTGTGCACTGGAGGGCCGGTAGACCGCCAGAGAGCTTCTGCTCTCTGAAAAACCCCGTTCGACCGAGCGGTCGACCGACAGAGAATCTGTTCTCTGTTCCAGAGGCTCGGTCGACCGGGCCGGTCGACCGAAGCCCCAACGGTCGGATTTCTGACCATTGGCGGTCGACCGGCCGGTCGACCGACAGCTCTGTCAGACCCCAACGGCTAGTTTTCCTAACTCTATAAATTGGGGCATTTGGGGGCTGTTTTGATTAAGATTTTTCAAGTGGATTTTTCACCAGTTTTTCCAACTCTTTTAAGAGGTTTTCTCCACTTGTTTTAGAGCAAATATTTCCAATCAAAAGGAGAGTTTTATCAAGAGTGATTAAAAGAGATTTTTCTTGAGTTTTCCTCTACCACTCTCATCCTTGTTTTTCTTACAAACACTTGAGCAATCCATAGACATATTCATCTTATAGGAGTATTGTAGTGAGATTGTTTTTAGGTGATCAAAGTGTTGTGATCACCAAAGACTTTTCTTTGTACTTTGAGGAGGCGGACGAGTGCGTTCGCGGTGTATAGAGTTCGTGTGTGAACTCTTGGTTTGAGGTGCGGCCTCGGCAAGCTTGTGGGGCTTGCGGTGTGTACGGGATTAGAGAGTCCGAAGGATTGTAGGTGTTGCGGCACTGAGGAGTGATCCATTGGGATCGAGCATAGTGGAAATCCTTCGTGTGTCGAAGGCGGGATGTAGAGCAAGGGTGCTCGAACCTCGAAACAAATTCCTTGTGTTTGCGATTGCTCACTCTCTCTCTCTCTCTCTTTGTCTCTGTTTATATCTTGCATTCCTTTATTGTGTTTATCTTTATATGCATGATATACTTGTGTGCTTAATTGATATACATGCTTGGGTTTGTTTGCTAACACTTGTATTTAACCAAGAGAGCCAACGCGACACCTCAACCCTTATCTAGGGGAATCTAGAGGAGTTAGTCTAGAGCCCTTCACGGGGAATTCGGCTACACTCTTGTGTTATACGTAGTGTTTAGTTTAAGAGTTTAGTTTTAGGTCTTAATAGTTTTTAATTCCGCATTTTTTGGCATTTAGTGACCATTAGATTAGCCATCACCTATTCACCCCCCTCTAGGTGATTCTACATAGGTTAGACTGAGATTTATGTAAGTAAGAGACAGAGACTTATGTTGAAAGTGACACCGATATAACCTCCTCCTTTCTTTCGTCGTTTCTACAAGTAATCAAAAGTAACATCTTTATGCTTTTCTATTTATATGTTCTTCTTCAATTCTACTTTTCCTCTTTTTGATTTTGATGAATATCCAAGTGAACCTAGAAGCATCAGTATAGCCATCTTTGTGTGAGTGCCACCGATATTTCATGATGATGATCTCCTCCTTAAGATTTTGTATCATTTCATTCTTGTTCGTCTTGATGATGTAACGCGAATGGGGACTGAGCTCGACCTTATGGCTTATGCGTTGATCGCCTCCGAAGCAAGGTAAAACATGCAAGGTTTTTGGTAAATAATCAACCAGAGGAGGTAAGTTTTTCTTTTAGGTTTTCTTTCTTTTATTTTAATTCTTTAGTTTAGATCACCCCAATCTTCCAACCATCTTTATCACTCTTTTCAATTTCTTTGTATATAATCCATTTTCTATTTTCCCATCTTCTCAATCTACCACTTTCTTTCTAACTTGATTCTAATTTATTTTTCTTTTCTTTTTAAGAACTAAAAGAAGATCTTTATCCATTCTTTGTAAGCTAAAAGAGAACTTATTAAAAAGTTTCCATCGCTAGTCCCTCCTTATGGATCACGACTCGCATAGCCACTTACTATTGCAGTAGCATTGAGTACCTTTCACTCTTTATTCTTAAGTTCTGAAATTCTGTATTTTGTGTGCAGGTAAAAACTCAATCACGAAGCTGGAGATAAAGTTTCTAGTGAAGCTTCACATTAGCCTTCAGCGGGGCTGATGGAATCTTTGTGCGAAGCTAGTGGTTTCGATCTTTTAGCGAAGCTAGCTCTCTTTTGGGCTCATGTGAGGCTAAGGCTAAGTGTTTGATCAGACCTAGTTTCATAGGCCTGCTTTGGCCTCTTCATAGACAACCTTGACTTATTGTCTGCTTCACTGGATCAGTAGAGTCCAAGTCGTTACTTTGTTCATCCGAGATGGGCAAAAACTGGTCGTCAGCTTGTCTGCGACTCGTCTTTATAAATGTCGACAAGTTGGACATCGTTCAGACCGATTGAAGAGAAATATGAGAGTTTGTCTTTTTAGAGTGTCAACACTTTCATCCTATGAATTACTCTCTTCCCTGTTACAATATCTACAAGAAATAGAAAATACAAAAAGGAAGAAGTAAAATAACTAACCTAAACTATCCTAAGGAGAAGAAACTACCTTAAAAACTACACTCAAGAACTCTCCCTCTGCTCTGGAGAATACTGGGCTTTTATAAACAAAAACCAGCGGTACAGGAGGGCCATACTGGGCCATACGGGGCCACGCGTCAAAGTACGATGCGTGGCTCCATGATATGGCCACGTTTCCGTGGCCATGCTGCGGCCGCTCACGCAGCGCCGCAACGTGAGCCTTGTACTTGCAGTATGAGTTGTGTTTTGATCTCTAGTTTTTTATTTTCTGTTCCTGCAGTAGCAGAATGGGCTTCCAAATTCAATGGCTCTATTAGGATCTAAAAATCACCAAATAAATGGGATATCTTCTTGTTCATTCCACGCTATGGACCTAGGAACCACAAGAAAACCATTATTAGTAAAATTTTATAAAGAATAAGTATGAAAAATGTGGTATAAAATATGCAATATTGGAGACCAATCAATGAACAACTCTTAGCTACTTTTAGGAAACCACAGTTTGCCGACATAGTCAACTACTTAGCCACAAATCAAACTCAATCTTATTGATCAAAATAAGATATATACCGGTTCTTGTCTCAAGTCGAATATTTCATTTGGAAGGAACTTTATCTCTTTAAATATTATTCCAACAAATCATTAGGAGATGTATTCCCGATGAATAAGTTAAGAGTGTTCTAACCTTTTGTCACGGCTTGCACGCGGTGGACACTTTGGCCCCCATAAAACTGCCGAAAAAGTACTACAGAGTGGGTTCTATTGGTCCACTTTGTTTAAAATGCATTTGACTTTTGCAAGAAATGCACAAGATGCCAAATGATTGGTAGAACGTAATATGATGCCCCTCAACTCAATTCTAGAAGTAAAACTCTTTGACGTTTGGGGCATTGACTTTATGGGTCCTTTTCCTAACTCATTTGGACATCAATACATCTTGGTGGTTGTGGATTATGTATCCAGATGGGTTGAAGTCATCCCTTGTAAGACAAAAGACAATAAAGTTGTTGTCAAGTTCTTAAAAGAAAACATCTTCTCACGCTTTTGAAACCCCTCGTGTAATAATTAGTGATAATGTCTCACATTTTTGCAATAGAACTTTTGAAGATCTTATGCGAAAATATGCCATAACACATAAGTTATCCACGCATTATCATCATCAAACTAGTGGGCAGATAGAAGTCTCAAATAGACAAATTAAGCTTATCTTGGAGCAAACTGTGAATTAAAATTGAAAAGACTGGTCCACCAAATTGGTAGATGCCTTATGGGCATATAAGACCGCCTTTAAAAGGATTCTAAAGATGTCTCCTTATAGGTTAGTCTTTGGAAAGGCTTGAATATAATGTGTGCATGGCACGTGCACTTTCCTAGAATTTTCAAATTCGACCAAAGGGAGGCTTTCTCCCGTGACTCATATTGAAACTTTGTCCGTCCGTCTGTCTGTCCATCCGTCTTCATCTGCGAAAGAGAGCAACATTGACCCCTGCCTTCCTCTCTCAGCTTCTTCCTCCTTATTCCTCCTTCTTCCTCTCATCCCACCTCCTAACCGATCAGCCGATTCTATATTTATACAAAGGAACAAATTTAATGGCAATTGTGATATTTGAAGAGAAATATTGCACTTGGATAGTTCCAAATCCGGAAACCAACTCCAATTAATTATCAGGTTTGGATCCTCACGTGGATCCTAGCATAGTGTGGGCTTGGATCCTACATGTTTGTACTGGATCCTCTTGTAGACCGTGGTACCGACCCGTTCCCACCGGACCGGTAAGATCCCAATACTGACGGTGTGAGAATAACACGGAGATTATTTCCCCCAAATCAATCATCCGACGGTTCCCATCTAACGAAAAGAAACCCCCGTTGGCCGTCCGCCGTCTGCCGTCGGGTTTCACTGCCGTCGACCGCCGTCCGCCTCCTTCAGTCGTCGTTCGCTGCCGTTAAAGGTAAGCAGTCTATTTTTCCAGTTTTCTTCATCTTTTATCCTTACTTTTCTTCTTTCTTTCTTTTTTTTTTTTCTCCCCTTCTCTTTTTCTCCCCTTCTCTACTCATTGTTCTCTTGTGAAGAAGAAGAAGAACAGTGAAGAAAATTTGAAATCTTGTTAAATTGTTTGAAAGAAAGATCGATTGGTGACTTCAAAATTACTGAATTTCTAATTGTGTACATGTCCAATTTGTAAATAAACAATGGAGCCCGAGCCTGCTGTTCTATGGATGATTAGTTCTATAATAAGTTTGTTTAATATGATCTTATATGCTTATGCTTGAAATTCAACATGATCTTGTCTTTCATTTGAAATCTGAAATATATTTTGGTACATGTTGATAGCGTTGGAATTAACTTCTTATTAGTCTTTTGCTACAATACTAATTTTGAAAAAGAAAAACAACAAAAAAACAAAATCCGGAGCTTTAACAGAGCATTGCAAGTTGAGATGAAATGGAAGATAATGCAATTGAAATTGAAGAAAGGGGAAGAGTGGCTGATACTACTTGTTTTTTACATATCTTAAAAGGCAAGTCAATTTCAACCTCTTCCTCGCCTCGCCTCCAGGGATATTCATTAGCTTAAAGTGCCAGGCCCTCCCACACACACCTCCAACTGATCCAGCAGAACACTCATACAAGTCTTGCTTAGGAAATTATTATTTGTCAACTGTTCATTCCAATATGCACATCTCATACAAAGTTAAAATCTTTTAGTCACAGCATGTCAACTACCCCCTTTCAATAGAATATTTATATTAGAATTAAAAGTAAAGATATTGCTCTTAATCTGTCTTTTTGTATTTTCCTCATACAACCCCATAAACACTTGAATTCTTGAATTGTAAGTATCGCTCTTCTAAATTGTTGCCCGCAATGGCCACATTTGCACCTTATAGCTTTTCATATGCCTCTGTCACCTTATAATATACAAACTAAACATAATTTCTCATTATCTCAATATGTATTGCTTTGTGAGTGCCTAATTATTTGTTAGCTTATTTTGATTAGTCCATTACTTCATTGCTTTCCTTAGGGAATTCTCATTATTAAGTTTTTGAGCTTTAGATGTATATTACAGTCCCACGTGTAATATATGTGCTTAAAACTAGTTTTAGGAGAAAAAGTAAACTACAAGAGACAAACGAAGGGAGGGAGCATAGAACATCAGGATAATCTAAAGCTAAAGTTTGTTGGTGCATAGATGCATTTGGAAAACCTGTAAACAAGTAATTAATCCTTAATCTTCTATATCCAATTAGCATCCTCTTTCTCAGGATAATTGATTATCATATTCCTTACTTTTCAGCACATTTGATCAACATCTTTTCTATTTGTACTTCAAAAGGTAATCGTTCATGATTTAGCCAGCTTCAATCCTCTAATTCCTTTTCTAGCTATACGTCATTTAGCTTATCTATCATAATATATTCCTACATCCTCAACTTGTATAAATTCTTCACTGCACTCTAAGAATCTAAGATATATAAACTTAAAGATGAATTTAGAGTAGTTACAAGGAGTGACAAGGGCTCAAACTAAAGAAGAAAGTAGTCCAAAGCAAGGTTCTAAATATCGGATATCGGAATCATATCGGATGGGGTTTTTTTCATATCGAATATCGGATATCGGGAAGATATCGGGGATACTCGGGCATATTGGGCGTTCATAGCAAACGCTATATATAATGAAATATTGATAACTAAAAGTTGGTTTAGAATCATACATATCATCTACCTAATAAAAATGATGTAATATGCTTGCAAAGACAGTAAAAAACAATTTATATTTGCACGTAGTCGTGCAATAAATAAGTTATTTCATATTGGGCGATATATCGAGCGATTTATTGGCCAATGTCGGGCGATTTATCGGCCGATATTTCAAATATCGGTCGTTTTTGCTGCAAACGATATGGCAAACGATTTCTCCATATCGTATTGGGCAGCAGGCAAAAAAAGAGATATCGGCCGATATCTCGGCCGACTCGGCCGATATTTAAAACAGGGGTCCAAAGTTTATCCTGGCTCAATGTTTTTTAAAGGCCGCCTCAAAGATGTATTAGAGAGAAGCAAACCTTATGTACTCTTTTATTGCCTCAAACTTGGTTCATCAAGAATGGCGTCAGACCGTAGTTACAAACACTTTATATATGAGGGATACTTGTGTCTGGGCACATTGGTTTCAGACATTCAGACCGTATTGTATAAGAATTTACATGGTGCTGCTTCTATCACTTATAGGGAACTATTAGGATACTGTTTTTGCTACTTATGGGAAACTTATAAAAAATTCCTGAAAAATAATTCAACTACTGTTACAAGAAGCTAGCAAAATCTTCGTTCTAACTATTTTTAAGAAATGAATATTTTTCTTTCCAAAAACACTCTGTATAAATAATTATCATTTCATAGAAGAAAACTTCTAAAATCATGCATCTTATATAACTAACTTAAAATTATTTAAGTTGACCCTAGATACAAGGAAATTGATAAAACAATTTTGGTTGAAGAAATAAAATTTTAAGATGTTGCGTTCATACAAACAGTTACATGTACATGTACTCATGCATAAACACACATATTAATTGATCATTTAATTATGTATATACTTAAGTACATACATGTTTCCCTTATTTTTCAGGGACAACACACCTATTATTTAAATCTTGTATGTCATCTTGCTTTCATGCCTTGTTTTTGGTAACTATGTGTTGTCTATAACAAAGACTACTAATGTAGGCAGCACAAGAACTGACACAGTGGAGATGGATACAACATGACACATGCATAAGGATATGCAAATCCTTAAATAGTAGGATTCAAGGACGCAACTTTTTTATTATGTATATCCATACACATACCCCCTGTTCTAAAATTAGCAATGAGTTGAACATATTTTCTCAAAAGTTGAAAGAGAAACAAAACAAAACCTTCATGACATATATAGATTCCTTTAAGTCCTAGGTTAACAATGAGCAGAACATATCTCAAAAGTAGGAAGAGAAACAAAATAAAACCTTCACGACATTTATAGATTCTTGAATCGATGTATCATATCCGAAAGTTCAATCTAATACTTGACCTAATAGAAGACCACAATGTCCTCACATGTTTGCATGGTGTTTAGACGCGTTCACATCATATGCTCAGAAGTTTCTTTTTGGTCCTGTCATGAATATTTGCGTTATTCATAATTTTACTTAAGTTGGACATGCTTGATGTTTGCAACATGCAGTCTTTAATTTTTTTTTTAAAAAAAAAATTAAAGTCTGCATGTTGCACCAGCATGGCTTTGTTACTTTATTTTTTGATCCTCTTAAAAGAGACAAGGCTAAGATATGCCCAAAATGTTGGTAAAGTGTATGACACAGGTCATTTTTTGACGTGTGTCACGAAATGACATTGGATCATTTGGAAGCATAGCGTCCAATTCACAGTCATATCATCGTAGATTGTTTAAAAGTTCAATTGTAACTGGAGTTTTAAAACTGAAAGGCGAGGCCAAGGCAACAAAATTCTCTTATCTCCAAGGTGAGAGATGTAAAAGACGTGGCGTTTGAGCGAAGTGAGTCAATGGAATGTAATTTGGAAAAGTCTCATACACTAATTCATTTCAATAATTGATAAATAGACATGAAAAGACATAAAGCACGAAAATAACATCGTGAACATGAAAAAGTATACATCTAGATATATCACAAAATTACAAGGAAAGTTACAAGGTAAATTGCATGTCAACCCCTTTACCTGACAAACACTTAAACTCTCTCAGCTGGCTTATTAGTACCTAACACCTTTTTTTTTGGAGGGTTGACTCTGTTAATGCTCCATCCATATATACTTATATTTCCAAAACTGTCCTCGCCCTCTCCCTCTCTAATATTAGTAAACACTTTTGTAAAACCGGACCATAAGTTCACTTTCCTACCTTCTCGCTTTCCTTCCCTCATCTCATATAGTGTTGGTGATGCAACACCAAACTTCAGAACTTAGGTTGCAATGATATGTTCAAACAAACAAACCGATGAAATGCATAATACTTCTAATCTAAAAGGACAAGTATAGTCACCCTAATTTGATGCAATATGGTTCCAAGCTAAAAACTTTATGACTGTAAAATATGACATGTAAATTATTCAAGATGATCGTAGGCTATTTTATTGAATCAAATCACACACAAATAGAGATTCCCACTCAAATTATCAAGTAACCATAATTTTAATTGAATCACTTAGAAGCCACAGAATTGTTTTGGAGTGACGAATAGGGAATCATTATTGAAGCACTTTCATTCCCAAAATGCCAAAAATTTGTTCCTCATGATGCTAATCACCAATTGTTCAATTTAGAGATGTTGACCAATCTAGACAAAGCAGAACTTTCGTGTTCAAATCTGGTCTATTACAGGCTTAGGGTTTCTTTAAGGAAATTTGAACTCAATTTTATTTGGTGAAAGTTCTCATAGATGTCGGTATATGTTTATGGGGTCTAAAATAAAATAGTTTGGGTGAGAAAGAAGGGGGAAAATCACGGGTTTAAATATGAGTTTCAAGGCTTAAAACAAAGAAGGGGATCTCTCTCTCTAATTTGGCAAGAAGACAATATCAATAGGATTTCAGTGATTAGATGGCTTAAGGTTTGAAAAGGGGGAAAACAAATAAGTAGGAGAAGAAAATATAAAGCGGGAAGAGAAGATATAATGTAGAAAGGTGAAAACAAATAATAACAAGATTTCACACTTTGCAACTTTAGATTTCACACCCAATTCATTCCTTCACAGGTTTCAAGAAGAAACAAAAATTTCTTCAAGAAATAACATCATTTTCAATATAGATCATAACTTCCATAAGTCTGTGACCCTAGGGGGATTAAATAATTTTGAATGAGTACAAAATGGCTAAAATAACCTTGATTGAAACAGTCCCAAAAGATTTGCAAAAAATCCTGAAAATCAAATAAATCATACAAGACAAAAAAAACTAAAATTCTATGAGAAAAGCCCCAAATCCCTCTGTCCCCTCTTCGACCAGACTTTAAAAACTCCTTGATCCCTATCAGCTTTTTCAGGTTGGAAAAATTCACCTCCGGTGAATGAAGGGGATGATATGACCTTATTATCTCCAAGTTAAGCTCTTGTAACTCTGCCATCGACCATGTGTAATCTGAATTTAGACGCCCATGCCATCACATCAAATACGTTGATAACCTCCGTCTGAAGTAAGAATAATCTGATCATCGAGGATGACCTCGATGTATTCTCTCACATGCTTCCTTATCAGGTCCACAGGTAATCGATGGGATTGGAGACAAAATCCTTAGCAGAACTGCTAATGATTTGAATCTGTGTGATTACTTGAACTAGTAGGAAAGCCTATATGAGTAGTCAAAAGACTCATGATTTGGTAGGTCCGCAACATTAAATACGAGACTAATGCCCATATCATCCAAAAAATCCAATTCATATGCATTTGATTATATCTTCAGAAAAATACAGTATGAACCTGAGCATCTCACATGAATTTCTTGACAACTCCAGGAAGGAACCTCTCAGACGAACACTTATCAGTACTTCCTTCCCTTCTTTGAATTCCTGCAGTCTTTGTTGATTTATACAAGTCATTGCTCATTGAAAATTTTCATCAAATATCATTATGCAAATTATGCATATATTGTGCAAGTTACTTAGCAGATTTGCTAGGCTTAAGTCCTATAGGCATAGGAATAAAGCCTGTAGATTTCTTAGGTTTATAACCAGTGACAATCTCAAATAACCAGTTGAACTCAGTGTTTTAAATATCGGATATCGGTGATATATCGGTCGGCAAAATTATATACTAGATACCGGATATCCGGTGACATATCACAATATGGTACTAAATACTGGATGTCATTTTAGACGTTATGCCGAATGAAGAATATACATGTGATTCCTACATAAAATTATATGAAACTACTTAAAGCAAGTTTAGGGTCATAGTCTCATAGAGGATATTTACTTTTTGTAGAAGCTCCTCAAATGCGTCACGTGACGATATATCAGATATATTCACCTTGGTTATTGGCTGGTATATCGGCCACGGGGCGATTTATCGACCCATATTGGTCCAAAATGATATCCTATAAAATTTCGCACTTGTTCATTTTGGATAAAATACCGGTATCTCGGTCGATATACCGGTATATTGGCCGAGATTTAAAACAATGGTTGAACTATTTACTGAACTATTATCTACAAACTTGGCCCATAGGCAAAACTAAATCCCACCTAGAAATATGATCGCCCACTAGACGTCGTACTAGATCTACTAACCTTGAATTAACTACCTCTAGGTTGTGGAAAACTTAATTGTTGGGTTGAGTTTTTCGAGTGAGTCTTCTAGAAAGCATGAACTAACATCTCGAGTAAGTCTTCTATTGGTTGACGTGGTCTTAGGAAGCCTATGAAGTCACACTACTTCCGTAAAGAACAAATTAGCGACAGGCGTCACATCAGTAGTCTTGCTACATGGAATAAAATGTGCCATTTTAGAAAATATATCCACGATAATGAGAACGGAATCATGCTTCCTAAGAGTACGAGGAAGACCTAACACAAAATCGATGTGAAGATCATGCCAAGGTGCATGAGGCGTGTTCTGCTTCTTTCACGGTTCAAAGACTCGGCCGAGGAGTCAGAGACGAGTCGGCTGAGTCATAGCCATCTCGGCCCGCTCCGAGACGAGTCCGAGTCACGAGTCGGTTGACTCAACTCAGAGGAGACCGACTCGGCCGAGAATCGGAGTTGACTCGGTCGACTCGGCATTATGATGATTTTGTGCCTCATCGCAATTCAATGTGAAAATAATTACATTAGCATGTATTTATGAATGTAGTTTGTGTAATTTACTATATTGTGCATGTATTTTGATATGCTTCTACCGACGACGCGTGTATTTATGCTTTCGCTTTATGTTTAGTGTACTAGGTGATATATTTTGGACATGTGATACATGAATGTGGATGTCTACATTTTTTTAAGATTTGTCATGATTTTTTCAGAATTATTTGAGCTTTCTATGTAGCGGTTTACGCGTATCGCCCGATACCGATCCGAGTCGCCGAGACCGATCCGTCTAAGTGCCCGCCGAGTCGGCGGCCATGACCGCGACTGTGAACCATGGCTTCTTTCCCTTTGCTACTTGACAAGTCCTACAATGGGCGACTAGTCGTGTAAACATCCCTCTTGATTCTAGGCCAATAGAACCTAGCCTCTACCATCACTATGGTCTTGTCCTGGCCACAACATCCTGCGAGCCCTCATGTATGCAATCCTATATCAAAAAATATTATGAATGCATAATTTCCTCTAAAATGGTAAATCATTGGCAACGGTGAAAACAACAACCGAGGGGGTGTTAAGTCAATGAAGTGTAAATTTCACCAAATTCCCAACAAGGAGGGTAGTCTTGAGTCAATTTGTCAAACCCAATCATTAGACACTCATGGCACTCAAGACTCCTATCTTCTTGCTCAATGCAGCAGCGGGTTTATTCTTTGCACATGGCCAATGTATGAGAATAAAAGTATACTCTTGCAAAAACTCTACCCATGTAGCATGTCAATGTCCTAGTTTCCTTTGGGAATTGTGATACCCGAGTGCCTGGTGACCTGAAATAATGAACTGCTTAGGAGGAGGTAGTGACAACAATACCTCAAGGCTTGAAATAATGGGGGGAGTATTTTTTTATGGGCTTCATTCAACTTCTTATAAAATATAAAATGAGATGTCCTTGGCTAAAAAAGCCACATATACTAGCGCCTTGATGAAGATCACTCTAATAGTTTTTTTTAGTTTTGTTTTATTTAGTGTGTTTTTTAGTCCCACATCGGTTATGATGGGTAGTCTTCTTTGTAGGAGCCTATATAAGGCCAAGCATTGTAGTTGTTTAAGGAAACTATGATGACTCGAAAATAAAACTTTTGTTTAGCATGCTGATGTGCTATCCTATTTTGAATCTTTGCATGATGATGTGCAAAGTGGGAGAGAGATCTCCTGGGTGCAGAAGTCCAAACCTATCTTTATCTCCTCAAAATCCTAATTTTCTTTCCCTCTTTCTTCCCATTGTGATGTAGAGTTGAGTCTAGCCCACTCATCCATACCTGTTGATACCTATGTCCATTAGAGTAGTGATTTTTTAACATGAGACAGGTTGATTCTACGGTGATTACTAAGTCTTTCCTCTCCTAGTCTGTCATTAGAATTCGTTGCATGATTCATCAGGTTCCCTCTGGTGCGTCTTCTTTTAATAGTTGTTTGGAGTTTGTCCTTGAGTCCAGTTTATTCTTAGTGGTGTCGATGTGTGTCCTCCTAGACATCCCATATATTCTATTTTTCCATCTTGACGAGTTATGCCTACTTCATTGCATTTGCCTGTTACACATGATAATATCACTAGACAGTTAGCAAATTGCATTGATAACTATAGATTTTCTGCATGTTCATATATTTCAGTTGATAATGAGGTGATTGTGATAAGTCACCCTTAGATCGTGAGGGAGTTACACGCTTAGCGTCAAGGTTCTGATAGGGTTCTGACGAGGATTGCTTCCCTCACCAACGAGTTGGATACCCCATGAGATCCTGGTATCAGCTCGATCTTCAATGGAGAGGACCTGACTTGTTCTGCTTCATGTGCCTTGTTCGAACTACCGTCGGCTGCAGCTGAGCTGTCGTAAAAGCCAGACCCACTTCCACCACCTTGGCTCCGACATGATGCACGAGTGCCGATGCTTCAACCGTTACCTTGGTCTGATTGATGCGAGCCTGCTATCTGTTACCATTGTATTCAGTGGAGATGAATACTTTTAAGCCGGAGAGTGATGAAAATTGCTCTAGTTATTATTTAGACTTCTTTTAGTTGTTTTATTTTATTTAGTGTGTTCTTTAGTCTCACATCGGTTATGGTGAGGAAGTCTTCTTTGTAGGAGCCTATATAAGGTCAAGAGTTGTAGTTGTTTAAGGATTATGATGATTTGAAAATAAAATCTTTTATTTAGCATGCTGATATGCTATCCAGTTTTGAATTTTTGCATGGTGATGTGCAGAGTGGGAGAGAGATCTCCTGGGTGCTGAAGCCCGGATCCATCTTTATCCCCTCAAAACTCTAATTTTCTTTCCCTCTTTCTTCTTCCCCGTTCCCATTCTACATCACACCTGATGAATCACAAGCGACAATCACCGCGATCTCAAACTCCTGGGAGTTTAAGAATTGGGGTCGCAAACACCTTTTCCTTAATCTTCTCCAAAGCCTTGTTCGTAGCTTTAGTCCATTTAAGCTCTCCTTTCTTGAGGCAATTTGTAATGGGAGCCTTAATGATACTAAATTCCTTGACAAACCTCCTGTAAAAAGTTGGGAGATCATGGAAACTCCTAGCTCCATGAATGCTTGAGAGTGGGTAATCTTAATGGCCTTGACATTGTTAAGGCCGGCTAATAGGGATCAGTGAGCTTTTAAAGTCTATTCGAGGAGGAGACAGAGGGATTAGGGGCTTCTCTCATGGAATTTTAGTTCCATGTTTTGTATGGATTTATTTGATTTTTAGGAGTATTTTCATTTTTTAAAGACTATTTATAGTGTTTTTTCCAATCATGGTAACTTAGTCATCTCGTATTTTTAGGGATTGTTTAATCCCCCTAGGATTGTTGACTTGTGGAGGCTATGACCTATTATTGAAAAGGATATTGTTTCTTGAAGAAAATTTTTGCTTCTTCTAGGAACCTGTGTGAAGGGTTGAATTGGATGCGAAATCAAAATTGCAAGGTGTGAAATCTTGTTATTATTTGTTTTCAGTTTTCTCCATTATATCTTTTCTTTCCTCTATTTCTCTCTCCTACTTATTTATTTTCCCACTTTCAAACTCTAAGTTATCTATTTGTTGAAATCATATTGGTATTGTCTTTTTGCTGAAGTTAAAAAAAAAAGAAATAGCTACATGAACCTGTGAATCTCCATCTTTGTCTTTAGCCTTTAAACTCTTATTAAACCCTAGTTTTTCTTTTTCTTACCCAAACTACTTTGTTTGCGACCCCATTAACATCTATAACTTTGAGAACCTTCACCAAAAAAGATTCGGTTCCAATTTTCTTAAAGAAACCATAAACCTGAATTGGGAAGTTCTTCATCTAGATGTATTTACATCTCTAAATTGAACAATTGGTGATCAGAATCATAATGCATCAAGATCTTGGCACCTTGGGAACAAATCGCTTCAATATTAATTTCATATTCGTCACATCAAGTTGATTGTGTGGCTTTTAAGTCATTCAATTCTAGTTTTAGCCAATTGATAATTTGAGTCGCAATCTCTATTTGTATGATTTGATTACTAGGATCATCTTGCATAACACACATATTTTAGAGTCATAAAAGATTTAGTTCAGCATTATATTGCATCAAATCAAGGTTATTAAACTTGTCCTTTTAGATTAAAAGGTATTATGCATCATATTAGCTTTCATGTTTGACATGCATTGCATCTTAAGTTATGTTGTTTGGTGCTGTCAGATTTGGTATCAGAGCAATAGGTTAGGTTGTGTATGTTATGTAAGAGCAATAGGTTACATGTATGTAGTTGTTGAACTATAGAGCTAGGATATCGAACTGACATAGGATGATGTTCTGAAGATTCTTCAGGCTTTAGAAGATATTGATTTAGAACAAGAGTGTGGTAAGAAGATTCATGAGAATCTGTTTGTAAACTAAATAGGAGCCATAGAAGCCCGATTTCGACAAGAACAACCTCACCATGAGGATTGTAGTATCTTGAGGGGGGGGGGGGGGGGATTAGACCACCACAAACGTTGCTACTCGAGAGATTAAAACCCAACAGTGGGAACAAGGCTAGTAGGAGAAATGGTAGAGTTGGTCATAGGGATGCTCCTAGAGATTTTCAACGGAGAGATAGACCATTCACCATTGACTCTGTGCACAAATTTGTAGCAGAAACCCTTCAGATGACGATATCTAGATGGCGAGGAAGAGATAGCAGATGTTGAGCTAAACTCCTATAGCCCTAGGAGACGTGATGCAAGGCGTTGGAGGATGACATCACAAAGAGGGGTTAAAGTAGAAGCCACATCTTTTGATGGTAGACTAGACCCCCAGGCCTTTGGTGATTGGTTAGCTAATATGAATCATTATTTTACTGTTACGACATGTCCAAAGGCCGTAGGGTTAGGTTTACCAAGATGAACCTCTAGACATAAGCTAAGATATATTAGACCACAGTTGAAGGACATCTGGAGCATTCTAGATAAGAGCCCATTATGAGTTGGGATGAGATGAAGGAGAAGTTGAAAGAAGAGAATCTCCAACTACATACCGGGATCACCTTATGAAAGAGTTTACGTTATGGAGTGTCTGTTTCAGAATATATGACTATGAGTAAGTTTTACGAACTCATGGTCCGATATGATGTCTAAGATGAGCGTTTTGACCCTCTCTGGTTTCGTTTAGGTCGATGGGCTGATATTATGGCGAGTTGCTTCCTTACACTTTGGCTTCTATAGAGCAAGCATTTCAGCTGGCTTTAGAATACGAAGAGTATCTTAGGTACCTTGCATCTAAGAAATTTCATCCCAAGTCTGGGAACAAACCCCAATAGGAGGCAATTTGATAATAAAACTAAACCTTCTAGCATTGCACCTAAACCTAATAACTCGACTTCTAGTTTCTTTGAAGTTGAAGAGGAAGTTTGTCGTCATAGAGTCTTCCAAAATAGGGTCTAACAAAGTAACATGCTACAAGTGTGAAGGCGTGAATCACTTTGCTTGTAAGTGTGGCCGAGCAAGGCCCTCCATGTAGGAGCTCATTATTCTGATGAAGAAGGCAATGAGGATGAAGAGGTTTATGCCCTCGAGGATGGTGGCACTGATGTTGAAGACATTTTAGAGAGTTATGAAGCTTTGTTGCTTGTTAAGGTGTGTCTTAGCCATGCCAATGGTGAGGAAGATTGGAGCAAGAAAGCTATCTTTCATACTTACATCAAGAATGGCGACAAATCATGTAAACTGCCATTGATGGAGGTTGTTACGTGAATGTGGTCTCTAACTTAGCCATGGAGAGAATGAATTAAAACCCCGAACCTCACCCACAACCATACAAGGTCACGTGGGTAGATTAAAGTGCTTTATCTGCTTTGAGGATGTTTGGTCCCTATTTAGTTTTCTGCCTAGCAAGACCGCATTGGTTGTGACATTGTTCCTATGGATATAACACAGGTGTTGTGAGGATGACCTTGATTGTATGATCTTGATATGACCATTTTTGGAGGACGAGCACTTATGTATTCAATTATAATTATAATGTAAAAAAATAGTGTTAACTGCTTTCAAACCCAAAGAGATTCCTAAGGGAAAACAAAAAGATTAGGTACAATTGCGTGAGGCAACGAAACCTCTCCACATCCTTAAGAGAAAGCAATTTGAGAGAAAGGGTGATGGGGACATCAATGTCATGAGAGAATTCGAATTGTTATTTTCTTTTAAGTATAGTGTATTTTTTATTTTATTTTATTTTTATGTGGTAAAAAATCAAGACTTATAGGCTCATTTAAACGTTATATTGTTTTCAATAAAAGTAAACTAGAATTTGAGAAAAATTGTTCGCGCTGTTTTTCTTTGAGGGGCATGCCATTATAGCAGGGCATGAAGTCCTAACTGTGAAGTTAAGATCGAGCGTGCATCGTGAAGCAGCGCGAGGTCAAGATCGATGAATGTGCGGCGTGAAGCGGCATGAGGTCCGAGAAGGTGAAAAGTCTTATCATTTATCCATTAGGGTAATCATTAGTTATTTTCTTTTATTTCTCATTTTTTTCAAAATCCTTAGATCTCCATCTTTCGTTTCACATCAATTTGGTATCAGAACATAGTTAGAAAAAATAATGAGTGATGAAATTATAATTGTAATACAAATTTCTTGTGAAAAGATTCCCGATGTGAAGTCGGTACAAAATTTATTTGAATTATTCATTGTTTCTTTCTTTTCATTTCTTTTGTCAAATAATCTCATTCATTTCTTTTTCTATAAATTCTAAAAAAATTACAAAATCTTTTCAATCTCCTCATTATCTCTTATTTATCTCAAATCCTCATCACGCATCTCAAATCCTAACCACAACTCAAAATCTCAACCCTAATCAAATCCTCACTTACAATCCCAAATCTTTAGTTACAGAATCACAATCAACATATTTAAAAGAAAGAAATAAAGCCCTCTGTTTTCTTTTCCCTCTTCTCTCCCTTTTTTCTCTTCCTCCCACAAACATCCCCATCTCCTTCTCTTTCAGCCTCTCCCCAGGGCCTCTCTCCCTCACTCCGTTGCCAGTCATCGCCAACAACAATCGCAACATGCTCACCTTCGTCCTCTCTGACTGTTGTTTTA
>JAVJIF010020192.1:0-69557 GCA_038442645.1 Agave tequilana | reverse complement strand
TTTAATGCTCATTATGTTAAATGCAATGTTATTAAACATGTGATATACATAGATAGTTTTTGAGATACATCTATATTTATATGATTCATACTTTTGTGTTCTCACTTTAGTTTTAACTACTATGTATATACTAGTTTTAAACACGTGCATTTAGCCTAATGATCATGTTTGTTCATGTTTTATGCTTCATGTGATGATTACTTGTTTAGATGTAGTTTTCATTAAAACTTGTTACTTATACTTGTACAAGTAGTGAGTTATACTTGATTATTATGTATTGTGGCTTCATTACTCATTTGTACTCATTACATGTACTTGTACAACTAGTTTTGATGATCTTTGCATTTATACTTGTTTTTTCTATTTTTGTAAATGTTTAGTTTCATGTATATATTAATTTTGTCTAAAACTAATAGATATACATTTATATCCTTGAGTCACTTGCTTTCATGAAAAATCTATTTTGAGCTCGTTAAGTTTGGAATATGTATGTTATACTTTTAGTTTTGACAAAACATGCATATACCTTGAAGCTTGTTTATTATTGATGAAAATTTTGTTTTGATGATTTTCATATTTAGAATAAAAGAATTTCATGTTTTTATTCCTTATTTGAAGGATTTCGTCTAGTTTCAAAATTATTTTAAAACTAGTTTCGTTATTCTTCAATTGGTCGAGTTTTCAAATATGCTAAATTATTTTCAAAATCTTATTTTTAAAAACCCCTACCATCAAAGGGAAATTGGATGGGCGACTATGCCTTGTATGCTTTTATAAATATCCTTCAAACATATAGTGAATAGGGTGGTAGCTATGAGTATCATGATATTAATGAAAATTCATTTTTGTATGCTCATTTGCTTTCTACATATGTATGATTCAAAATTTCAAATGATATTTTTCATACATACATATATATGATTTATTGTGCTAAGATAAAAATGTTAACTCTTTATAGCACAAATTATTTCATGATAAGCTTGATTTAGTTCTTAATATCAATTATTTTTCAATTGGTTTCATACACATGCTTATGCACTATTTCAAAAAAAAGGGAAAATTTCTGTAAAACTTAAAATGATTTCACAATATTATGTTTTCCTATAAGTCATGTTGATGTTTACTTATAAAATAATGTTTATTTTTACCTACAAGTGGTATTATTAAAATTTGCTTGCCACCTACTAGTGGTGTATCAAACTTTGTTTTGATGAAAAATTTGTTTTAAACTGATATCAAAATTTGTTTAAAAAAAAAGGTTTTCAAGATTTGTTTGAAATATATCGCTTATATGCTAGGGGAGCTTACATCTCATCTATATATAGATTCATGTTGAGTGTATCTCACATATTGAGGAGCTTGACCTCTCTTCTTTATGTGATACACGTGTGTAGGAAAGCTTAACATCTCCGCTTATATATTGTATTTATTACTTTATATGGATTAGGGTCTATTCATCTCTTCTTCCTGTAAGCATGTATGTAGGGGCTAACTTAACGTCTCTCCTCTTTATGAATTTATGTCGCATATATATCTTTCTTGTTTATTTGTCTTCACCACCTTTGTTGATAAGTTGACAAAAAGAGGAGAAGAATTTAGAGAGTTTATATATTATATCTATGTGTGTGTGTGCATTCATTAAGGATAGGCTTCATAGAAGACAAATAAATATTCATGTTTAGTATGCATGCTTAATATTTGTTATTTATGCATATATATTCTGTTTAGTTTATGCACTTTATTGAATATCTTTATTATTTATTGTATGATGAGTTAGGGGACTTCTATGAGGCTTAACTTTAATCCATGCATATATAACTCCATGAGTTTTATCATCATCAAAAAGGGGAGATTGTTGGCCCAAAGGCCCATCACTCTATTTTGATGATGATTAACTCATGTAGTTATAGTACTAATAATCTTGTATTTATATAGTTTCAGATATTTGATCAAGACTTAGTCGGTGTTTAGCTTCAACAAAAGATTCAAAGTCAAGTATTAAAGTTAGTACGTGTTGATTCAAGAGCTCGCGCGCATCAAGATCGCATCAAGTACTCAAGAGGAGTTTAGCTCATGGATTAAGGTTTCGACCAAGTTAAGATAGAGAAGAAAAATTTAAAGAGAAGATTTTCATGACTTGAGTCGAGTTTGTAAGTATCAAGATTTATATTTTAGATAAAATGTAAAAGATAGATTAGTTGTCTATTGCTTAAGCTCATATACACACACATAAAATTTATATGTGTTTTCATAAGAATAATTTTGATTTTAGAAAATATCGTTTTGATTTTTGAGGTTCAAAGCAGATATCTTTATGTTTCATGAATAGAGTTTCATCAAAATAGTTTACATATTTTATATGTATATTGGATTTCACTATATACATTATGGGTTTTAATGTTTAGAAAAACTTAGTTTGATGTTTCTAGTTCATGATTTAATTTGTATTTATCAAAACTTATTTTAGAGCTTAATGTCAAATATATAGATATTTCATTTTATATGTTATTGGATTATATCCATACACATCAAGTTTCAAAAGTGTTTAAGTATCTTGTTTTTATATTTGAACAAATTTTGGAAAAATCTGTTTTTCATTTTAAAGATTGATTTTGAAAATACAGGTTTTGGTTTATGGCTAAATTTCTATATCGCAAAAATATTCAACTTATTTGTAATATGTTTGATTTTTTATCACACATATTTGTAATTCAAAGTTTTTAATAAACTTATTTTTGTAAATTTTTATGGGTTTTATATAAAGTTAGGGTTTCAAAAGTAAGAGTTTTAATCCTTAAAGACCCAGACCTGGGCTTTTGGCGATCGACCGACCGGTCGACCGAACCAGAAGTCGGTCGAACGTGCGGTCGACCGATGTGCACAGGCAACATGCATAAGCCTGGCTTGAGGCCGGTCAACCGAGCAGTCGACCGATCCAGAGAGCTTGCTCCCTAGATATAGCCCCAGTCGACCGAGTGGCAGACCGACCAAGAGAGAAGTGCTCTCTGGTTCTTGCCTCGGTTGACCAACGGTCGACCGACAGGTCAAGACCAGGTTGCGGTCGACCGGCAACCCCAACGATCAGAATTCTGACCATTGGTCGATCGACCGGCCGTTTGACCGACAGGTTAATCTGGCCCCTAATGGCTAGTTTTATACAGCCTATATATTAGGATGTTTTGGGCCAGTTTTGTAAGATTTTTAGAAAGTTTTGGGGCTAGTTTTTCCCACCTTTACAGAGTTTTCTCTACAAATTTTAAAGCTCAACTTTCAAATCAAAAGAGTGTTTTACAAGAGTGATTCTCTTGTGTTTTTCAAAAAGATTTCTTTAGTTTTTCACTACTATTCTATCTTATTTTTTCACACAAACTTGAGCTTTCCATTGATATATCCATCCTCTAGGGATTATTAGTTGTGAGATTGTTTTGTTGATCAAGAGAAGTAGATCACCAGTATTCCACCCCCTTGTATTGGAATTTGTAGAGGTGTGACCTCGGCAAGCTAGTGTGCTTGCGTGTGTTGTTCTTGCGGGAACAAGTGAGGGACTTGCGGGTCCAAGAGTTCTTGAGGGAGCTTATTGTAGGTGTTACGGCACCTGGTGATCTTGCAGATCGTTATAGTGTAAATCCTTCATAGTGTTGAAGGCGGGGACATAGAGCAAGTGTGCTCGAACCTCGAAATAATTTCTCTTGTGTTTGTGATTGTTCATCTCTCTTTCTCTCACTTGTGTTTATATATCTTGCATGTTTTTATTGTTCCTCTATATATGCTTGATATACCCTTGTGCTACATTGATATATATGCTTGGGTTGCTTGTTTGTTCACACTTGTATTTAACCAAGAGAGCCATAACAGCACCTCAACTCTTAATCTAGAGGAATCTTGAGAAGATAGTCCAAAGCCCTTCACCGAAAATTCGGCTACACTCGTGTATTATACTTTGTGTGTTTGCATAATAGTTTTAATTTGCATAATTAGTTTTAATTCCGCATTGTTGTGCATTAGATTAGCTTGTCACCTATTCACCCCCTCTAGGTGACTACACATACACATATAAGGTCAAGTGCTACTAGTAGTTCTCCTAAGATTACAATCTAAGGAGGTGGCGTAAAACCCCCATGTACCATTCATATAATGATTCACTCCATTTATCATGATTTTCATGTCCTAAAAATGCTTATATATAGCAAATCATGCAGTTTGGACCTTTTTTACCCATCGATCAAATGGTGTCATTTGTTTTTTTATTGAAAAATCATCATTCTTTTGTAACCATTGATGCATAGGTAAAAAGAAGCAAAAATGCATGATTTTTTATACACAATCATTTTAGAATATGTAAATCAAAATGAATGAAGTGGATCATTATTAGAGATGCTCAATAGTCTCCTTAGATTAATCTAAGAAGACCTATTAGGAGCAATTTTTCCACACACACACACATATAGTGTATAGGTATATAATTACTTAATTATGCTTACATGTTTATACTCATTATATACAATCACTAGCAAAATAATATGCTAGTGGAGAAGTAAGATGTGCTAGACTGTAGTGGGAAGGGATGAGCTGGTCGTGCAAGCTTTGAGGTGGAGATTAATTGGGGGGTTGGAAAGTGTGAATACTAGGTGTCTTCAGGGAAGAATTATGAGGAATAATATACAATTAAGAATTCATTTTACCATCTCATTTTACTCCTCTTCACTCTCTCTTCTCCTCTCATTCTCACATTACTCCCCCCTCCTCCTCCCTGATGACCGGCGGTGAGCCTAGCCGGTGGCGGCAGGCCGACGGTCGAGGGCAGCCACCAGCCCCCTTCACCTTTCTCTCTCACTCTCTCTCCTAAATCTCTCTTATTTTTTCTCCCACTCCATCTCTCTCTCTTTCATCCTGAGCTCCAACCAAGCACCTACCGGAGGGGAGGCCACCGGTGGCACAGGCCAAGCTGGAGGAGGAGGGGAACAATAGCCCTCTTTTCCTCTCTTTCCTCTTCTTTTTCCTCCTCTTTGTCATTGGCCGGAGGCGGAAAGGTCGGGCCGAGACTCTGATCGACGGCAGAGGTCGGCGGGGAAGCCAAGGCATTGGTCGGAGTGGCGGCGGTCAAGATGCGCGGGGCCAAGCGGGTGAAGAGGAAGAAGAGGCTGTTGTTCATTGGTTTAGAAAACATATTGGGTTTTGAGTTTAGGTTTGAACCCAACACAATTATGTTTGACCCAACCCGATAGACTTAAATAGAAGTAAGTTTCATTTGACCCCTGGAAATTTAATTTTTTTACATTTTAGACCCTATAGAATTACTAATAGGTCCCTGGATTAATTTAAATATTACGTATCTAATCCTAAATTATCGGTTTGGTTTCCAGATGAAAACTTGGCCATCCAGAGTCAGATTTGGTCTTGAGCCGTCGTGATCGTGGAAATGAGAGCTATGCATTTGCAGTATTGATAAATGGAATTAAACAAAGGTGAGCGGGTTTCTAATAAATTGAATTAAGCAATAATTGTAAATATAGAATTCTGAAATATGGTATACAAAGACATTGACATATACATTACTAAATAGAAGTCATTATAGTTGAGATGAATGTGACGGGTGTATGTTACTTAATGTATGTGCATGATATACATGTGTGACACATATTGATTAGAAATTTTTGTGAATATTCCTATAAGAATGTAATGGGAGTGTATTACTTTCATATATGAAATGATGCACATGATACATGATTCCATATGGAATTGGATGTGCTGCTATTGTGTGTGCGCGCGCGCGTATTGTGTTGTTGGAGGAAGGGACCCGTATTGCATGGGTGGAGTGCAAAGACGGTGATGTAAATATATTAATAGAGGAAGGGACACGTGTTGCATGGGCAGAGTGCGAAGACAGTGCTATAAATATATTAATGGAGGAAGGGGCCTGTATTGCACGAGCGGAGTGCAAAGATGGAGCTATGATATACAAATATTGCATATTTACAAATGATTGAGAATGAATGTGTATATGTGATACATATATATGTGTGTGCACTGTGGGCATGCTCGATGTGTTACTGTGTATATAATGTAGACATCAGAATAAAGATTTAGTTGATTGAAATGAAAAAACTGACACCGGATATTTATATACCTATCAGTATGAATTGAGCAATAGTTGGAAGTAAATAGAAAATCAAACAGAGACATTCATTTATCACATATTACATGTATCATATACATCATATTTTCATGTATCGTGTATACTACACACTGTAAATATCATGCTATAATTAAGAATGAAATTAACTTCACTCACTGAGCTGTCGAGCTCACCCTCCTCAGTTTAAATATTTTCAGGTCAAGGCAAATCAAAGATACAACCAAAGAATTCGGGAGCATAACACCAGATTATCATCAAACACTCTGAATGGACATTAAGGTTGATGTTATTATACTTGAATCTTTACTTGTATGAATATGTTGATTATGTATATGACGTAGAACATATTTGAATTTGTATTGATACATGTTAAGGGTTATGTATAATTCATTTAGTCTGAATTGAGATATTGGAACAGTATTGTTGATCTTTTAATTAAGTTGGATTATTTTCTGGAAGTGATTAGTTAGAACAAGTATGAATGGTTTTTTATATAAATAGGCGATATCAAGTCGAAACTGTGATTAAGTAGCGATGTCAAGCCGAAATTGTGATATAAACTGCGTGGGATGTGTATATGAATATATGGTTGATGTTAAGACCAGGTTTGTGGATTTATATGTTGTATTATGGCAGATTCCATATTATAGAGGAGATGCTGCCGAAATTTCTAACAAACTAAAAGATGATTATATAGATTATAGAATTGATTAACGTAATTAGATTGATTAAAGTTAATTTGATGATTAAAAATCTGAGACCATTAGAGTTGGTATTAGAGCTCAGGATTAGAAATGAGGTGTAGAATTGAGGTATAGGGTCTAGGAAAGTATATGCCTAGGGATGTGATCTAGAATAGTTGTTTTTAAATCAGGATTGGTCAATATGATTGATGTGTATATATGTGTGCATTGTTTGTGTTATTATGTGTGGGTAGTCATAAAGGGTAGTGTTTTGACGTGTATGATTGATCTCGAGATGCGTTATATTAATTATTTTCTTATGTTCATGAGGATATACCTACATGCCTTGATTCGAATGTGTTGTGTCTGCTGGGGGTGCGGCCCTTGGTATGAACTACCAGTAATATGAGATACTGGAACAAAAAGGTAGTTGAAATATCAGGCAATTAAAGGTTAAATCGGAGCGAAAGAATCTTATTAGAAATCTGAGTGTAAAATGACAAAAATTCGGATGAGAAAATATAAGGAATACATTATATTGTAAGAATTATGGACTTTTGATACTATTTTTAGAGAACCAGTAAATATATATGTTTTATATTGTGGGGTTTCATATAAGAAGATTTTGAGATAGCTTTTCTTTATTGTCTATGTGGAAGAACTTAAGGATATAGAGTCTCAGATATTGATAGAGTCTGATAGGACAATTTATGATGTAGAATATATGTTTGTGGGTCCATCAGTATATTAATAGGGTCTTTTGTATGTCAGAATGGGGATATGAATAGTATCTTGATTTTGTATGTATAGTTGTAGGATCATTTGTATGTGAAGTTAATGGAGTAAAATGTAATAAGAGAAATTTTGTGTATATAATTATTATAAAGAAATAAACACTTGTCAAAGATTTATGAATTTGCACATATGCAAAGAACTTATATCATTTTTATCATTAACTAGTGTAAATCATATTGGTAAACGAGAACTTTGTAAACAAGAAATCTGTATCTTTGTCCCAATCAACTACTGAATATCTATTTGAGATCGATGCCCCGCCACAGATTATAACTATCATAACTCACAGTGAATAACATAGACTGCAACCACTAATTACGTTAAGAAGATACTTATGATGTGAAATAATAGATAGATTTACTACATGAACTCTAATCTAGAAACTATAATATTAATGTTAAACCAGAATGAAATAATGATATCAGTAATTATAATTGTCCATCAAACATGTGATTAATGTATGATATTCTTCTGATAATTTAGTATCTGTGAAAAATATAACATGGAGTTTTAAGAGCTAATTCAGGATCAAAACTTTCTTGTTCTTTATAAACAAAAAGGGGATGATTATATAAAATAGAGAAGATGTTAAATGTAATAGATTGTTGTGAGGTGCACTAGGTAATCTTTATATATTCAATATTTCAAGGAAAAAGAACAATAATGGAAAATGATTGAGGACAGTGTGGGAGTCTCGGGATAAATGTTACTTGAAGAATTTTAGTTAATAAGTTAATAAGAAGTATATTCCAGAAGCAGCGAGATATTAACGGTAAAAATTTTATGAATTGGAGCAATGTATATTTAAATATAACTAAGTACAATAATAAACTCTTAAATGGATGGACAATCCAGAAAAATATTCAAGTACTATACATGTTGAGGACATATATACTAGATTTTGGAAAAAAATTGGGACAGGTATCTATGATTAAATGTGTTATGCTAACAATCGTCAGTCCACTCTCGGTATACAATTGTCTAAAGTTTTACATGATTAAGACTATAAATCAATGATATGATGGAAAAAAATAAGAGATGGGAGAATAATTGGTTCAGAAATAATTCTAAAAATTATTGAAGAGATTCAAATAATTGAAAAAGAATGAAAATGGATTAGAACAGAATCCTTGTGGATCAACAGCATTTGAAGTTCTAAAATTATTTACATATGGTAAAAGCTTTATGGAGAACCAATAACCGATAAACAGATTGAAGGTTATCTGAAGCACACAAGCACTGCGCGGATTAATGACTTTTTATGATTTTCATAGTTTTTTATGACACGAGTCAGTATGGAAAGCGACTTTGGATTTCCTATACATTGAACTACTTAAGATACTATAACTAGGGCGTGGAACATTCTCAATCTACATGAAATCTAGAAATGTCTACTTCTCATCAACAAAACATCATATGTACTTGAACGATATAATCTGTACATAAATTCAAATACTCACATTATAAATCCAGTTACATCAATCCTGTCAAAATATTATTCGAAATCCTCTGTAACAAATATAGGCCTCAAGCCAATTGCAATTCTAACTAAGTAAATATCAATCGAAGTATCAGTAAATCAGTTTATCGGTAAAACAATATCATATCCAACACTTCCACAATATGTGCTGGAGTTCTAGTCAGAATAGTCACCAAACAATTAGACTGAAATTGTAAGTCACCTAGCGGGGGGGTGAATAGGTGATGAGCTAATCTAATGGTCAATAATGCGGAATTAAAACTAAAATGATGCAAACTAAAACTTCTTAAACTAAACACCAAGTATAACACAAGAGCGTAGACGGATTCCCTGTGAAGGTCTCTGGACTAACTCCTCAAGATTCCTCTAAATAAGAGTTGAGGTGCCGCGTTGGCTCTCTTGGTTGAATACAAGTGTTAGCAAACAATCCTCAAGCATATAACAATTAAGAACACAATGTATATCAAGCATATAAAGATAAAGACAATAAAGCATGCAAGATATAAAAAGTAAGAGATAGAGAGAGAGCAATCGCAAACACAAGATATTTGTTTCGAGGTTCGAGCACACTTGCTCTAAATCACCGCCTTCAACAGTATGAAGGATTTCCACTAAAAACGATCCCACCGGATCACTCGGTGCCGCAGCACCTACAAGGCGAGTTCACACTTGAACTCCTTGGACTCTCTAGTCCCTCTTTGTTCCCGAACACACCGCAAGCCCACAAGCTCGCCGAGGCCGCACCTCAAACACCGAGTTCCCACTAGAACCCGAAACAACGCGAACACACACGTCCGCCTCCTCAAAGTACAAAGATGAAGTTTTTGGTGATCACAACACTTTGATCACCTAAAATAATCTCACGATAACACTCCTATAGGATGAATATATCAATGGATAGCTCAAGTGTTTTGTGAGAAAAACAAGGATTGAAATGGTGGAGGAAAACTCAAGAAAATCACTTTGAAACACTCTTGATAAAACTCCTCTTTTGATTGAAAATATTTGCTCTCAAAACAAGTGGAGAAACTTCTTAAAAGATGTAAGAAAAACTGGTGCAAAACCACTTGAAAAATCTTAGATAAAACAGCCCCAAAAGCCCTCTTTTTATAGGGCTAGAAAAACTAGCCGTTGGGGCAATTTTTCAGCCCTGGCGGCTGACGGTCGACCGCCAACGGTCAGATTTCTGACCGTTGGGGCAGCGGTCGACCGGTCCGGTCGACCGAGACCCTGGAACAGAGAGCATAGCTCTCTGCCGGTCGACCGTCCCGGTCGATCAGGGCTTTCCAGAGAGCAGAAGCTCTCTGCGGTCGACCGGGTCGGTCGACCGGCCCTCCAGCCAAACTGGCGTGCACGTTCTGTGCATGTCGGTCGACCGACTCGGTCGACCGACTTCAAGCTCGGTCGATCGGTCCGGTCGACCGAAAGAAGCCAGGTCAGGGATTTATAGGAAAAGAAAACTTGGCATTTTGGCTTTGAAAAAATCCCATAAAATCATGAAAAATATACAAAAATAGGTCCAATATTATACTTTGATAAACAAACATGTTTGAGCAAAATCAAGACATGTTACAAACAATTTGAACTATTTTCGTAGCTTGAAAATTTTGGCTAAAAACGAAAACTGTATTTTTCCAAAAATTGATTTTTTCCAAAACTTCTCCAAATACAAAAGCAAGATATTTTAAACACTTTTAAAGCATAGAGTGTATGGATATGATCTACTAAACATACATGGTGAAATATCTATATTTTTGACAATAAGCACTAAATATGGTTTTGATAAAATACATGTAAACTTTGAATACCAAAAACCAAACCGGTATTTTGTCAAAATGAAAATTCTTTTGTATTTTTCCCAAAATAAAATTCTTTTATGAAAACTCATCTAAATCAAGAGTGTGTATGTGTATGATATACTTAGCAATCCACCAACTATTCTATCCTTTACATTTTATCTAAAAATAAAATCTTAACTAAAAACAAACCTAGACACAAGTCTTGATCTTGAAGGTCTTCACTTGAAGTCTTCACATCTTCTTGACTTGGTCCAAACTTGATCCAAAGAGCTAGACTCCTTTTGCACAAGCTCTTGAATCAAACCGTGCTAGCTCTAAAACTTGACTTTAAAATCTTTGTTGAAGCTACACACCTACTAAGATCTTGATCACAAATCTGAAACTAATTTAAACATAAGATCATTAGTACTATAACTACATGAGTTGATCATCAACAAAACTAGAGTGATGGGCCTTTGGGCCAACAATCTCCCCCTTTGATGATGACAAACTCATGGAGTTATATATGCATGGATTAAAATAAAGCTTCAAAGAAGCTCCCCCTTAACTCATGCATCACAATAAACAAATATATATGACAATGAAGCACATGAATCTAAACAAACGTGTATGCAAATATAAGGAGATAAACATGCCAATCAAGCATAAAACACATCAAATTCTTTTTCTCCTATTTGCAAAACAAAGTAATATGCATAAATAAAAATTCTTCTCCCCCTTTATGTATAAAGGAAAGGAAAACATGCATATATACCAAATACTTCTCCCCCTTTTTGTCAATCACCAACAAAGGGGTTAAAGTAAACACAAAACAATGTTCTCCCCCACAAAGAGGTGAACTCAAATCAATCAATAAAGAATTATATGCGATATACATTCATGAAGAGGAAGACGCTAAGTTAACTTCCCTACATACATGCATTACATGAAGAAGGGATGACAAGCCCTAATTCACATAACACATAATATGCAATGCATAAGAGGAGATGTGAAGCTCTCCCTACACACGTGTACCGCATAAAGAAGAGTTATCAAGCTCCTCAATATAAGATACACTCAACATGAATCTATATGTAGAAGAGATGTTAAGCTCTCCTTGCATATAGGCAATACATATCAAAACATTTTTAAATCAAATTTTTTATAATACAAAAACAAAATTTTTATACCAATTGAAATCAAAAACTTTATAAGATACCAATTGTACCTAATCAATATCAAAATTTGAAATTCTTCTTTTCAACAAATTAAGATATCACAAAATATAGTTATCATATATAAAGAAACATTTGTGATACCAAATAGACATTGAAACATTTTTGTATTTTGATACCAATGAAAAAATATGAATACCAATTGAAATAAATAGATCAATGGATACCAATTGAAGTATATTGATACCAATTGAAATAAATAGTTCAATAGATATCAATTGAAATATATTGTATATTTTTTTTTAAAAATACCAATTGAAGGTAATGCATAAGCTTATATAAGAATGTCAATTGAGATACCAATTGAAAATAAAGTTTTAAATCAAGCTTAGCATAAACTTATGTTGTGCTTTAAACATGTAAATTTCTTGTAAGACAAGCACTACCAAATCATATATATGTATGAAAAATGATAATACCAATGGAAATTGATATAAGTTGAAATGAAGCATACATATATAGAAAATAAAATATGAGTATATACAAATCAATTGAAATACCAATTGAAAATATGATGTAAATCAAGTATATAACTCATAAACTACCACCCTTTATATGCATAAGGTAAAAGGTTTTTCAATAAAGCTTACAAGGCATACTCGCCCATACGTCCTCCCATTAAAAGGGTAGGCAGGGTTTTCGAAAAATAATTTTGAAAATAGTTTAGCATTGAAAATCAATACC
Source organism: Agave tequilana (assembly GCA_038442645.1). Lineage (NCBI taxonomy): Eukaryota > Viridiplantae > Streptophyta > Magnoliopsida > Asparagales > Asparagaceae > Agave > Agave tequilana. Next base: position 56,766 of record JAVJIF010020192.1, on the reverse strand, counting down.
AAATGAAGAACAATAACTAGTTAAAATAATTTTTGAAAAACTAGTTAAAGATTCTTCAAAACATGAAATCAAATCATATGTATATCATGAAGCTTACTAAATGCACAAATTTCGACACTCAAGATCCATAAAGCTCAAAATGATCATGAAACATAGTCATGAATAAACATAAAGTGTGAGTGCACAAGAATCATGTAATTAGCATTTTTCATGAAGATAATCAATGAAGCTCAAAACAAACATGAATATCATTTTATCAAACAATTCATGAAAATTCATTTTTCATATAAAGTTGAAAATCATAAAAATTCATTTTTCATCTTAAAAACAAACTTCTACGTATATGTATGTTTTTATCCAAAACTAATAATATGCATACATATCCCAAACTTGAAAAGAGTCCATAATGTAAATTGCATGAAGGCAAATGACTCATGGGGTATACATATATATTTATTTAGATTTGAATACAAAATACATATACATGAAGTAAAACATGAAAATAGGCAAAACAAGTGTAAATGAGAAAATCATCAAAACTACGCTTATATATGTGCAAATAGTGAGTACAAATGAGTAATGAAGTGCAAACTTATATGAATCAAATGTGGCTCACTACTTGTACATGTATAAATATCCAAGTTTTGATAAAACTACATTTAAACTAGTATTTACGACATGAAGCACAAAACAAATAAAACATGAACATGCTAAAAATATCATATATGAACAAGCATGTAAATAATTAAAATAGGAGTTTAGAGATAGTTACCAAACCAAAGAACTATGCTCTAATTCTCCAAAACATGGTGGTTGTCCCACCAAACCTCCTTGATAGCGGTGCATCAAATGTGTGTCCATCACGTCCATGTGCATCCACCATCAAGGCACCATTACTCTCACATTTTGTGAGTGCCTTCACCTACATCAAATACACAAGGTGGGGATTTTGGTACCCATTTTCTTTTGGGTCCTTGAGGGTTAGTCTTATAAAGAACCCAAACATTCTTATTAGCAAAATTTAAAGCATTTATCTTATCATAACAAAACTTTGCTAAATGACCTTTGCGGCCACAATGTGTACAAGTGTACACTCTACTATGTACATGTGTATGAGGGTGATCGTGGCATGCAAAGTGTGCATATGCATGATGAGGGTGTTGAGCATGAACATGTAGAGTTTGTTTCTTTGAAAACAAGGACTCCAATCTCTTATGGTTAAATGCACATGTGCTCAAAGTTGAGCTCAAACAATTTATTTTATTTTTCAAAATTTATCTCATTAGTAGTGGCATGTAAAGCATGGTGAGAATGAGAATCATTATTCTTTTTCTTTTTAGAAACATTTTCCTTTTCTTTTTCAACAATTTTTCTTTTCAAAGAAGTGTTTTCATTTAAAGCAATTTCTTTTGTTTTTTCACCAAAACAACTTTATTTTTCAAGGAAGTGTTTCCTTCACAAAGATCATTCCATTTAGAAAGCAAGGAAACATTTTCATTTTTCAAAATTTCATTTTATTTTTCAATCAATGCTTGTAACTTTATTTTTAAAAGAATCAGTTTCTTTTAACATGCAATCAAATTTCTTTTTCAAATTCTTGTTATCCTTTTTAATCAATTCATATTTTTCTAGGAGTTGTTGACAAAAGATTCAAGTTCATTATAGGACATATCAACATCCTCTTCTACCTCGGATTCGATAGTTACCTCAAGGGGGTTATCCCCTTGGACCACGTAGCACACGTTGGAAGCCTCACTTCCAACATCCGAGTCGCTCCCCGCATAATATTGTTCCTTTTCGCCAAGGGAGATCAACGAGTTCCATATTACAAAAGCCGAATCAAGATTAGCAGCCCTAGATAAATAATCATCATTTAGGGCAGATCTTAAGGCATGTAGGGATTTTGCATTAGCCTCAATATTTTTGCCATTTAAACAATAAGAATCTCTAGTAGTGGCAAAATAAATATGAATGCCTAGGGCTTTGAGGTATAAAGACATCTTAACCTTCCAAGTTTGGATGTTAAGAATGTCAAAGGTGGGAGGTGACATGAAATCCATGGTGTGTGTACAAATATTGTGATTAGCTATAAATGAGGATCTTTAACTCTAGGTTGTAAGACCCAAATCAAGAGCACTTGGCTCTTATACCAATTTTAAATCACCTAGAGGGGGTGAATAGGTGATGAGCTAATCTAATTGTCAATAATGCGTAATTAAAACTAATATGATGCAAACTAAAACTTCTTAAACTAAACACCAAGTATAACACAAGAGAGTAGTCGTATTCCCCGTGAAGGGCTCTGGACTAACTCCTCAAGATTCCTCTAAATAAGAGTTGAGGTGTCGCGTTGGCTCTCTTGGTTGAATACAAGTGTTAGCAAACAATCCCCAAGCATATAACAATTAAGCACACAATGTATATCAAGCATATAAAGATAAAGACAATAAAGCATGCAAGATATAAACAAGTAAGAGATAGCGAGCAATCGCAAACACGGGATATTTGTTTCGAGGTTCGAGCACACTTGCTCTACATCCTCGCCTTCAACACTATGAAGGATTTCGTCTAAAAACGATCCCCCCGGATCACTCGGTGCCGCAACACCTACAAGGCGAGTTCACACTTGAACTCCTTGGACTCTCTAGTCCCTCTCTTGTTCCCGAACACACCGCAAGCCCACAAGCTCGCCGAGGCCGCACCTCAAACATCGAGTTCTCACTAGAACCCGAAACAACGCGAACACACATGTCCGCCTCCTCAAAGTACAAAGATGAAGTCTTTGGTGATCACAACACTTTGATCACCTAAAAACAATCTCACAATAACACTCCTATAGGATAAATATATCAATGGATAACTCAAGTGTTTGTGAGAAAAACAAGGATTGAAATGGTGGAGGAAAACTCAAGAAAATCACTTTGAAACACTCTTGATAAAACTCCCCTTTTGATTGGAAATATTTGCTCTCAAAACAAGTGGAGAAACTTCTTAAAAGATGTAGAAAAAACTGGTGCAAATCCACTTGAAAAATCTTAGATAAAACAGCCCCAAAAGCCTTCTTTTTATAGGGCTAGAAAAACTAGCCGTTGGGGCAATTTTTAGCCCTGGCGGCTGACGGTCGACCGGCCCGGTCGACCGGCAACGGTCAGATTTCTGACCGTTGGGGCAGCGGTCGACTGGTCTGGTCGACCGGTCCGGTCGACCGAGACCCTGGAACAGAGAGCAGAGCTCTCTGCCGGTAGACCGTCCCAGTCGACCGGGGATTTCAAGAGAGCAGAAGTGAAATCACACCTAGAGGGGGGTGAATAGGTGTTGGCTAATCTAATGGTCACTTAATGCCAAATGATGCGGAATTAAACTAAGATGACCAAAATAAAACTTCTTTTATTTTAGACACTTATGTATAACACAAGAGTGTTGCCGAATTCCCCTTGCGAGGCTCTGGACAAGCTCCTCTAGATTCCCCTTGAAATGGGTTGAGGTGCCGCGTTGGCTCTCTTGGTTGAATACTAGTGTTAACAACAATCCCAAGCAAGTATAGCAATTATGAGCACAAGAGTATATCATGCATATAAGAGATAAAGACTATAAAGTAATGCAAGATATAAGAGACAAAGAGAGAAAGAGAGATAGAGTAAGCAATCGCAAACACAAAGGATTTGTTTCGAGGTTCGAGCACACTTGCTCTACATCCCCGCCTTCGACACACGAAGGATTTCCACTATGCAAGATCCCAATGGATCTCTCCTCGGTGCCGCAACACCTACAATCCCTCGGACTCCCAAGTCCCGTACACACGCAAGCTTCACAAGCTCGCCGAGGCCGCACCTCAAACCACCAAGAGTTCACAACCGAACTCTAACCACCAACGAGCACACTTGCCCGTCTCCTCAAAGAACAAAGAAAAGATCTTTGGTGATCACAACACTTGATCACCTAAAGATACTCTCACTACAACGCACCTATAGGAATATATAGCAATGGATAGCTCAAGTGTGGTGTGAGAAAAGCAAGGAAAGAACTATGGTGAAAAACTCAAAGAATCACTTTTTACACTCTCTTAATAAAAACTCCCTTTTAGATGGGAAGTATTTGCTCTCTATTTTGTGGAGAAAACTTCTGAAATGACTTAGAAAAACTGGCTCAAGAAGTCCTCAAAATCTTAGCTTCAAATAATGACAAAACCCCTTTTATAGAAGTCAGAAAAATATGACCGTTGGGGTCTGTCAGAGCTACCGGTCGACCGGCCGGTCGACCGCCAACGGTCGAAAATCCGACCGTTGGAGCCTCCGGTCGACCGCCCGGTCGACCCAGAAATTCAGAGAGCAGAACTCTCTGCAGCGGTCGACCGTACGGTCGACCGGACCACTATGCTGACAACGTGCACAAGGCTGTGCACGTCGGTCGACTGGACGGTCGACCCGACCTTGCTGCGGTCGACTGTACGGTCGACTGATTTGGCCTGTCAGTCAGTCCTCAGACTGCACAGTTAAGGGATTTGGAAAAAGGTCTTTTAACTTAATAAAAATCCCATAAATTCTCAGTAAATCTAAAAATAGTTTCAATCAAAATAAAAACTGTTTTTCTAAAAACATGTTTTTCTAAAACTTGTTTTTCCATAACTTCACAAAATACAAAAACAGGATATTTTGAACTTATTAAAGCATAGTGTGTATGGATATGATCCACTACACAATCATAATGAAATATCTATGTTTTTGATCATAAAGCTCTGAACTTGGTTTGGTTGAAGGATATGTATGATAGAAATACCAAAAACCAAAGTATATATATTTTGTCACAAAGAAAAATCTTTTTCTAAAAAAAATTCTTTTCTAAACATATAAATAAAAATTCTTTTATGAAAGCAATTCTATCAAGAGTGTGTGTGTGATATAGACTTGAGCAATCCACCAACTATCTATCCTTTACATTTTTAACTAAACAAAAACTAAATCTTATACCTAGACCCAAGTCTTCTTCTTCTTGAAGTCTTCACTTGAAGGCTTCTCATCTTCTTGACTTGGTCCAAATGCAATCCACCGAGCTCATCTCTAGATGTGTTCTTGATGCATAGGCTCGTGAATCAACCGGTGCTAGCTTCCAACTTGTCTTTAAATCCTTTGTTGAAGCTCCACACCTACTAAGATCTTGATAATGAATCTGTCACTAATTAAACACAAGATCATTGTAATCATAACTTCATGAGTTGATCATCATCAAAACTAGAGTGATAGGCCTTTGGGCCAACAAGAAGCTCTCTGCGGTCGACCGGGTCGGTCGACCGGCCCTCCAGCCAAACTGGCGTGCACGTTCTGTGTGTTGGCCCAGAGGCCTTCCACTCTAGTTTTGATGATGATTAACTCATGTAGTTATGTTTACTAATTATCTTGTGATTTTAGTTTCAGATCATTAATCAAGATATTAGTTGGTGATTGCTTCAACAAAAGGAGTTTGGAAGCTTTCACGTGGTGATTCCAGAGCCCGAGCATCAAGATCATACATTGCACTCGTTGAAGTCTCGCTCGGTGGATCACGTTTTGGATCGAGTCGACTTGAAGATGAAGATCGTCAAGAAGACTTAGGTATCCTAGTTTTAGTTTAGTGTATTTAGATCCATTTGTAAAGCTTAGAATAGTTGATATGCTCAAGTGCACAAAACACACACATTTCATGTTTTGAATATTGGTTTTTCGGTTTTTGGTTTAACCGATATTTGTTTTCATGAATAGTAGATCAAAACAAGTTTAATTGGTTTATGTATAGTAGATTCATTCTATATACATGCATGCTTAACTTCCTAGACAAACTTATTTTGAAATGTCTATTCATGAGTTTAAGAAAAATCAAATTTCCTATTGAAAAATCAAAGTTTGGTAAAATACAGTTTTTGATTTTTGATAATATTTGCAAGACACAAAAATGGTTCAAAATGTTTGATATTTGTCTTGAAATATTTATCACAAGTTTGTATATCCATGTAAAATGACAAAACTATTTTTATGGATTTTTAGAAGATTTATGGGTATTTTTACAATATTTTTAAACCATGTTTTCTGACCCAGAACAGTGCCTGACAGGCTCTGGCGGTCGACCGGACTCCAGGGTCGGTCGACCGACGTGCACAGACCTGTGCACGTTTGGCCAGACACTTGGGCGGTCGACCGTTACGGTCGACCGGCCAGAGAGCTTTGCTCTCTGGAAATTTTCGGTCGACCGGCCGGTTGACCGCTGGCTCCCAACGGTCATACTTATGACCGTTGGCGGTCGACCAGGCGGTCGACCGGGCGGTCGACCGCCAGCCGTCTCAGGCTGAGAATTCAGCCTAACGGCTAGTTTGGTTTTGGGGCTATATATACCCCATTTGATTGTGGTTTTCTCCAAGATTTTTAGAGCCAAAAATTTCAGATCTCTTCTAGTGTTTTAAACAAAAAGTTTTTGAATCAAATTGCTATTCTTTGTTTTGTTTTCAAGGGTTTTGGAAAATCAAAGAAAACTAGGTTTTTGGGATATTGTTTTGAATTTTCATTTCTATCATTTACAAGAGATTTCCCAAGTAGTTTTTCTTTGTTATTTGATTTCTAAAAACACCTTGATTCCACACTTGAGCTATATCTTCTATCCTATTCTATTAGGATCTTTGTTTAGTGGAAAAGAAATTGTTTGAGCTTATGGAAACCTTCAAGTGTTGTACCCTCCTTGTATTTGTTGTATCCCTCTTTGGTAGAGGTTGATTGGAGTGGTGTTTGCTCCCTCTTTGGTAGAGGTTGAGATTGTTGGTTTGCTCCCTCTAGTGAGAGGTGGAGTTTGATTTTTGTATCCCTCTTCGGTAGAGGTGATTTGTGGTTGTTTGGCTACGGGCCTAATCCCTCTTCGGTAGAGGTGGATTGTGATTGTATTACCTCGGTGGCATTGTATTGGTTGAGAGAGGAGTTCGGTACTCCTAGTGGATTAGAAATCCTTCTCAGTGAAGGCGGGGACGTAGAGCTAGGGGCTCGAACCTCGAAACATATCTTTGTGTTTGCGTTTGATCCATTGTCTCTTAACTCTCTCTCTCTCTTTATTTGTGTTGTGCATAGCATCATTCATTCATATCTTGTATGCTTGAGTTGTCCTTGCATTTGATTCATATTGCTTATCCTTATATGCTTGGATTGTTTGTGTGTGCCTCACTTGTACTTAACCACGAGAGCTTCATATAGCACCTCAACTCTTATTCAGAGGAATCAAGAGGAGTTAGTTCAGAGCCCTTCACGGGGAATTCGGCTACACTCGTTGGTTGTATTAAGTGTTTGTGCAAATTAGTTTTTAGCTTCCGCATTTAGTTTCTAGATTAACACTATCACCTATTCACTCCCCCTCCAGGTGATTTACACTGTGCATATCAATCGACCGACTCGGTCGACCGACTTCAAGCTCGGTCGACCGGTCCGGTCGACCGGAAGAAGCCAGGTCAGGGATTTATAGGAAAAGAAAACTTGGCATTTTGGTTTTGATAAAATCCCATAAAATCATGAAAAATATACAAAAATAGGTTCAATATTATACTTTGATAAACAAACATGTTTGAGTAAAATCAAGACATGTTACAAACAATTTGAACTATTTTCGTAGCTTGAAAATTTTGGCTAAAAACGAAAACTGTTTTTTCCAAAAATTGGTTTTTTTCCAAAACTTCTCCAAATACAAAAGCAAGATATTTTAAACACTTTTAAAGCATAGAGTGTATGGATATGATCCACTACACATACATGGTGAAATATCTATGTTTTTGACAATAAGCACTAAATATGGTTTTGGTTAAATACATGTAAACTTTGAATACCAAAAATCAAACCGGTATTTTGTCAAAATGAAAATTCTTTTGTATTTTTCCCAAAATAAAAATTCTTTTATGAAAACTCATCTAAATCAAGAGTGTGTGTGTGTGTATGATATACTTGAGCAATCCACCAACTATTCTATCCTTTACATTTTATCTAAAAACAAAATCTTAACTAAAAACAAACCTAAACACAAGTCTTGATCTTGAAGGACTTCACTTAAAGTCTTCACATCTTCTTGACTTGGTCCAAACTTGATCCAAAGAGCTAGACTCCTTTTGCACAAGCTCTTGAATCAAACCGTGCTAGCTCTAAAACTTGACTTTAAAACCTTTGTTGAAGCAACACACCTACTAAGATCTTGATCACAAATCTGAAACTAATTTAAACACAAGATCATTAGTACTATAACTACACGAGTTGATCATCATCAAAACTAGAGTGATGGGCCTTTGGGCCAACAATCTCCCCCTTTTTGATGATGACAAAACTCATGGAGTTATATATGCATGGATTAAAGTAAAGCTTCAAAGAAGCTCCCCCTTAACTCATGCATCATAATAAACAAATATATATGACAATGAAGCACATGAATCTAAACAAACATGTATGCAAATATAAGGAGATAAACATGCCAATCAAGCATAAAACACATCAAATTCTTTTTCTCCTATTTGCAAAACAAAGTAATATGCATAAACAAAAATTCTTCTCCCCCTTTATGTATAAAGGAAAGGAAAACATGCATATATACCAAATACTTCTCCCCTTTTTGTCAATCATCAACAAAGGGGTTAAAGTAAACACAAAACAATGTTTCTCCCCCACAAAGAGGTGAACTCAAATCAATCAATAAAGAATTACATGCGATATACACTCATGAAGAGGAAGACGCTAAGTTAACTTCCCTACATACATGCATTACATGAAGAAGGGATGACAAGCCCTAATTCACATAACACATAATATGCAATGCATAAGAGGAGATGTGAAGCTCCCCCTATACACGTGTACCGCATAAAGAAGAGTTATCAAGCTCCTCAATATAAGATACACTCAACATGAATCTATATGTAGAAGAGATGTTAAGCTCTCCTTGCATATAGGCAATACATATCAAAACATTTTTAAATCAAATTTTTATAATACAAAAACAAAATTTTTATACCAATTGAAATCAAAAACTTTATAAGATACCAATTGTACCTAATCAATATCAAAATTTGAAATTCTTCTTTTCAACAAATTAAGATATCACAAATATAGTTATCATATATATAGAAACATTTGTGATACCAAATAGACATTGAAACATTTTTGTATTTTGATACCAATGAAAAAATATGGATACCAATTGAAATAAATAGATCAATGGATACCAATTGAAGTATATTGATACCAATTGAAATAAATAGTTCAATAGATACCAATTGAAATATATTGTATATTTTTTGTTAAAAAATACCAATTGAAGGTAATGCATAAGCTTATATAAGAATGTCAATTGAGATACCAATTGAAAATAAAGTTTTAAATCAAGCTTAGCATAAACTTATGTTGTGCTTTAAATATGTAAATTTCTTGTAAGATAAGCACTACCAAATCATATATATGTATGAAAAATGATAATACCAATGGAAATTGATATAAGTTGAAATGATGCATACATATATAGAAAACAAAATATGAGTATATACAAATCAATTGAAATACCAATTGAAAATATGATGTAAATCAAGTATATAACTCATAAACTACCACCATTTATATGCACAAGATAAAATGTTTTTCAATAAAGCTTACAAGGCATACTCGCCCATCCGTCCTCCCATTAAAGGGGTAGGCAGGGGTTTTCGAAAAATAATTTTGAAAATAGTTTAGCATTGAAAATCACTACCAAATGAAGAACAATAACTAGTTAAAATAATTTTTGAAAAACTAGTTAAAGATCCTTCAAAACATGAAATCAAATCATATGTATATCATGAAGCTTACTAAATGCACAAAATTTGACACTCAAGATGCATAAAGCTCAAAATGATCATGAAACATAGTCATGAATAAACAAATAAAGTGTGAGTGCACAAGAATCATGTAATTAGCATTTTTCATGAAGATAATCAATGAAGCTCAAAACAAACATGAATATCATTTTATCAAACAATTCATGAAAATTCATTTTTCATATAAAGATGAAAATCATACAAATTCATTTTTCATCTTAAAAACAAACTTCTAGGTATATGTATGTTTTTATCCAAAACTAATAATATGCATACATATCCCAAACTTGAAAAGAGTCCATAATGTAAATTTCATGAAGGCAAATGACTCATGGGGTATACATATATATTTATTTAGATTTGAATACAAAATACATATACATGAAGTAAAACATGAAAATAGGCAAAACAAGTGTAAATGAAGAAATCATCAAAACTACGCTTATATATGTGCATATAGTGAGTACAAATTAGCAATGAAGTGCAAACATATATGAATCAAATGTGGCTCACTACTTGTACATGTATAAATATTCAAGTTTTGATAAAAACTACATTTAAACTAGTATTTACCACATGAAGCATAAAACAAATAAAACATGAACATGCTAAAAATATCATATATGAACAAGCATGTAAATAATTAAAATAGGAGTTTAGAGATAGTTACCAAACCAAATAACTATGCTCTAATTCTCCAAAACATGATGGTTGTCCCACCAAACCTCCTTGATAGCGGTGCATCAAATGTTTGTCCATCAAGTCCATGTGCATCCACCATCAAGGCACCATTCCTCTCACGTTTTGTGAGAGCCCGCACCTACATCAAATACACAAGGTGGGAATTTTGGTACCCATTTTCTTTTGGGTCCTTGAGGGTTAGTCTTATAAAGAACCCAAACATTCTTATTAGCAAAATTTAAAGCATTTATCTTATCATAACAAAACTTTGCTAAATGACCTTTGCGGCCACAATGTGTAAAGTGTACACTCTACTATGCACATGTGTATGAGGGTGATCGTGGTGTGCAAAGTGTGCATATGCATGATGAGGGTGTTGAGCATGAACATGTGGAGTTTGTTTCTTTGAAAACAAGGACTCCAATCTCCTATGGTTAAATGCACATGTGCTCAAAGTTGAGCTCAAACAATTTATTTTATTTTTTAAAAATTTCATCTCATTAGTAGTAGCATGTAAAGCATGGTAAGAATGAGAATCATTATTCCTTTTATTTTTAGAAACATTTTTCTTTTCTTTTTCAACAATTTTTCTTTTTAAAGAAGTGTTTTCATTTAAAGCAATTTCCTTTTGTTTTTCCAACAAAACAATTTTATTTTTCAAGGAAGTGTTTCCTTCACAAAGATCATTCAATTTAGAAAGCAAGGAAACATTTTCATTTTTCAAAATTTCATTTTCTTTTTCAATGCATGCAACTTTATTTTTAAAAGAATCATTTTCTTTTAACATGCAATCAAATTTCTTTTTCAAATTCTTGTTATCCTTTTTAATCAATTCATATTTTTCTAGGAGTTGTTGACAAAAAGATTCAAGTTCATTATAGGACATATCAACATCCTCTTCTACCTTGGATTCGGTAGTTACCTCAAAGGGGTTATCCCCTTGGACCACGTAGCACACGTTGGAAGCCTCACTTCCAACATCTGAGTCGCTCCCCGCATAATATTGTTCCTTTTCGCAAAGGGAGATCAACGAGTTCCATACTACAAAAGCCGAATCAAGATTATCAACCCTAGATAAATAATCATCATTTAGGGTAAATCTTAAGGCATGTAGGGATTTTGCATTAGCCTCAATATTTTTGCCATTTAAACAATAAGAATCTCTAGTAGTGGCAAAATAAATATGAATGCCTAGGGCTTTGAGGTATAAAGACATCTTAACCTTCCAAGTTTGGATGTTAAGAATGTCAAAGGTGGGAGGTGACATGAAATCCATGGTGTGTGTACAAATATTGTGATTAGCTATAAATGAGGATCTTTAACTCTAGGTTGTAAGACCCAAATCAAGAGCACTTGGCTCTTATACCAATTTTAAATCACCTAGAGGGGAGTGAATAGGTGATGAGCTAATCTAATTGTCAATAATGCGGAATTAAAACTAATATGATGCAAACTAAAACTTCTTAAACTAAACACCAAGTATAACACAAGAGAGTAGTCGTATTCCCCGTGAAGGGCTCTGGACTAACTCCTCAAGATTCCTCTAAATAAGAGTCGAGGTGTCGCGTTGGCTCTCTTGGTTGAATACAAGTGTTAGCAAATAATCCCCACGCATATAACAATTAAGCACACAATGTATATCAAGCATATAAAGATAAAGACAATAAAGCATGCAAGATATAAACAAGTAAGAGATAGAGAGCAATCGCAAACACGGGATATTTGTTTCGAGGTTCGAGCACACTTGCTCTACATCCCGCCTTCAACACTATGAAGGATTTCGTCTAAAAACGATCCCCGGATCACTCGGTGCTGCAACACCTACAAGGTGAGTTCACACTTGAACTCCTTGGACTCTCTAGTCCCTCTCTTGTTCCCGAACACACCGCAAGCCCACAAGCTCGCCGAGGCCGCACCTCAAACATCGAGTTCTCACTAGAACCCGAAACAACGCGAACACACATGTCCGCCTCCTCAAAGTACAAAGATGAAGTCTTTGGTGATCACAACACTTTGATCACCTAAAAACAATCTCACAATAACACTCCTATAGGATGAATATATCAATGGATAACTCAAGTGTTTGTGAGAAAAACAAGGATTGAAATGGTGGAGGAAAACTCAAGAAAATCACTTTGAAACACTCTTGATAAAACTCCCCTTTTGATTGGAAATATTTGCTCTCAAAACAAGTGGAGAAACTTCTTAAAAGATGTAGGAAAACTGGTGCAAATCCACTTGAAAAATCTTAGATAAAACAGCCCCAAAAGCCTTCTTTTTATAGGGCTAGAAAAACTAGCCGTTGGGGCAATTTTTAGCCCTGGCGGCTGACGGTCGACCGGCCCGGTCGACCGGCAACGGTCTGATTTCTGACCGTTGGGGCAGCGGTCGACTGGTCTGGTCGACCGGTCCGGTCGACCGAGACCCTGGAACAGAGAGCAGAGCTCTCTGCCGGTAGACCGTCCCAGTCGACCGGGGCTTTCAAGAGAGCAGAAGTGAAATCACACCTAGAGGGAGGGTGAATAGGTGTTGGCTAATCTAATGGTCACTTAATGCCAAATGATGCGGAATTAAACTAAGATGACCAAATAAAACTTCTTTTATTTTAGACACTTATGTATAACACAAGAGTGTTGCCGAATTCCCCTTGCGAGGCTCTGGACAAGCTCCTCTAGATTCCCCTTGAAATGGGTTGAGGTGCCGCGTTGGCTCTCTTGGTTGAATACTAGTGTTAACAACAATCCCAAGCAAGTATAGCAATTATGAGCACAAGGGTATATCATGCATATAAGAGATAAAGACTATAAAGTAATGCAAGATATAAGAGACAAAGAGAGAAAGAGAGATAGAGTAAGCAATCGCAAACACAAAGGATTTGTTTCGAGGTTCGAGCACACTTGCTCTACATCCCCGCCTTCGACACACGAAGGATTTCCACTATGCAAGATCCCAATGGATCTCTCCTCGGTGCCGCAACACCTACAATCCCTCGGACTCCCAAGTCCCGTACACACGCAAGCTTCACAAGCTCGCCGAGGCCGCACCTCAAACCACCAAGAGTTCACAACCGAACTCTAACCACCAACGAGCACACTTGCCCGTCTCCTCAAAGAACAAAGAAAAGATCTTTAGTGATCACAACACTTGATCACCTAAAGATACTCTCACTACAACACACCTATAGGAATATATAGCAATGGATAGCTCAAGTGTGGTGTGAGAAAAGTAAGGAAAGAACTATGGTGAAAAACTCAAAGAATCACTTTTTACACTCTCTTAATAAAAACTCCCTTTTAGATGGGAAGTATTTGCTCTCTATTTTGTGAGAAAACTTCTGAAATAACTTAGAAAAACTGGCTCAAGAAGTCCTCAAAATCTTAGCTTCAAACAATGACAAAACCCCCTTTTATAGAAGTCAGAAAAATATGACCGTTGGGGTCTGTCAGAGCTACCGGTCGACCGGCCGGTCGACCGCCAACGGTCGAAAATCCGACCGTTGGAGCCTCCGGTCGACCGCCCGGTCGACCCAGAAATCCAGAGAGCAGAACTCTCTGCAGCGGTCGACCGTACGGTCGACCGGACCACTGTGCTGACAACGTGCACAAGGCTGTGCACGTCGGTCGACTGGACGGTCGACCCGACCTTGCTGCGGTCGACCGTACGGTCGACCGATTTGGCCTGTCAGTCAGTCCTCAGACTGCACAGTTAAGGGATTTGGAAAAAGGTCTTTTAACTTAATAAAAATCCCATAAATTCTCAGTAAATCTAAAAATAGTTTCAATCAAAATAAAAACTGTTTTTCTAAAAACATGTTTTTCTAAAACTTGTTTTTCCATAACTTCACAAAATACAAAAACAGGATATTTTGAACTTATTAAAGCATAGTGTGTATGGATATGATCCACTACACAATCATAATGAAATATCTATGTTTTTGATCATAAAGCTCTGAACTTGGTTTTGGTTGAAGGATATGTATGATAGAAATACCAAAAACCAAAGTATATATATTTTGTCACAAAGAAAAATCTTTTTCTAAAAAAAAATTCTTTTCTAAACATATAAATAAAAATTCTTTTATGAAAGCAATTCTATCAAGAGTGTGTGTGTGATATAGACTTGAGCAATCCACCAACTATCTATCCTTTACATTTTTAACTAAACAAAAAACTAAATCTTATACCTAGACCCAAGTCTTCTTCTTCTTGAAGTCTTCACTTGAAGGCTTCTCATCTTCTTGATTTGGTCCAAATGCAATCCACCGAGCTCATCTCTAGATGTGTTCTTGATGCATAGGCTCGTGAATCAACCGGTGCTAGCTTCCAACTTGTCTTTAAATCCTTTGTTGAAGCTCCACACCTACTAAGATCTTGATAATGAATCTGTCACTAATTAACACAAGATCATTAGTAATCATAACTTCATGAGTTGATCATCATCAAAACTAGAGTGATAGGCCTTGGGCCAACAAGAAGCTCTCTGCGGTCGACCAGCCCTCCAGCCAAACTGGCGTGCACGTTCTGTGTGTTGGCCCAGAGGCCTTCCACTCTAGTTTTGATGATGATTAACTCATGTAGTTATGTTTACTAATTATCTTGTGATTTCAGCCTCAATATTTTTGCCATTTAAACAATAAGAATCTCTAGTAGTGGCAAAATAAATATGAATGCCTAGGGCTTTGAGGTATAAAGACATCTTAACCTTCCAAGTTTGGATGTTAAGAATGTCAAAGGTGGGAGGTGACATGAAATCCATGGTGTGTGTACAAATATTGTGATTAGCTATAAATGAGGATCTTTAACTCTAGGTTGTAAGACCCAAATCAAGAGCACTTGGCTCTTATACCAATTTTAAATCACCTAGAGGGGGGTGAATAGGTGATGAGCTAATCTAATTGTCAATAATGCGGAATTAAAACTAATATGATGCAAACTAAAACTTCTTAAACTAAACACCAAGTATAACACAAGAGCGTAGCCGGATTCCCCATGAAGGGCTCTGGACTAACTCCTCAAGATTCCTCTAAATAAGAGTTAAGGTGTCGCGTTGGCTCTCTTGGTTGAATACAAGTGTTAGCAAATAATCCCCAAGCATATAACAATTAAGCACATAATGTATATCAAGCATATGAAGATAAAGACAATAAAGCATGCAAGATATAAACAAGTAAGAGATAGAGAGAGCAATCGCAAACACGGGATATTTGTTTCGATGTTCGAGCACACTTGCTCTACATCCCCGCCTTCAACACTATGAAGGATTTCCACTAAAAACGATCCCACCGGATCACTCGGTGCCGTAACACCTACAAGGCGAGTTCACACTTGAACTCCTTGGACTCTCTAGTCCCTCTCTTGTTCCCGAACACACCGCAAGCCCACAAGCTCGCCGAGGTCGCACCTCAAACACCGAGTTCCCACTAGAACCCGAAACAACGCGAACACACACGTCCGCCTCCTCAAAGTACAAAGATGAAGTCTTTGGTGATCACAACACTTTGATCACCTAAAAACAATCTCACAATAACACTCCTATAGGATGAATATATCAATGGATAGCTCAAGTGTTTGTAAGAAAAATAAGGATTGAAATGGTGGAGGAAAACTCAAGAAAATCACTTTAAAACACTCTTGATAAAACTCCCCTTTTGATTGGAAATATTTGCTCTCGAAACAAGTGGAGAAACTTCTTAAAAGATGTAGGAAAAACTGGTGCAAAACCACTTGAAAAATCTTAGATAAAACAACCCCAAAAGCCCTCTTTTTATAGGGCTAGAAAAACTAGCCGTTGGGGCAATTTTTTAGCCCTGGCGGCTGACGGTCGACCGGCCTGGTCGACCGCCAACGGTCAGATTTCTGACCGTTAGGGCAGCGGTCGACCGGTACGGTCGATCGAGACCCTGGAACAGAGAGCAGAGCTCTCTGCCGGTCGACCGTCCCGGTCGACCGGGCTTTCCAGAGAGCAGAAGCTCTCTGCGGTCGACCAGGTCGGTCGACCGGACCTCCAGCCAAACTGGCGTGCACGTTCTGTGCACGTCGGTCGACTGACTCGGTCGACCGACTTCAAGCTCGGTCGACCGGTCCGGTCGACCGGAAGAAGCGAGGTCAGGGATTTATAGGAAAAGAAAACTTGACATTTTGGCTTTGATAAAATCCCATAAAATCATGAAAATATACAAAAATAGGTTCAATATTATACTTTGATAAACAAACATGTTTGAGTAAAATCAAGACATGTTACAAACAATTTGAACTATTTTCGTAGCTTGAAATTTTGACTAAAAACGAAAACTGTATTTTTACAAAAATTGGTTTTTTTTCCAAAACTTCTCCAAATACAAAAGCAAGATATTTTAAACACTTTTAAAGCATAGAGTGTATGGATATGATCCACTACACATACATGGTGAAATATCTATGTTTTTGACAATAAGCACTAAATATGGTTTTGGTTAAATACATGTAAACTTTGAATACCAAAAACCCAACCGGTATTTTGTCAAAATGAAAATTCTTTTGTATTTTTCCCAAAATAAAAATTCTTTTATGAAAACTCATCTAAATCAAGAGTGTGTGTGTATGATATACTTGAGCAATCCACCAACTATTCTATCCTTTACATTTTATCTAAAAACAAAATCTTAACTAAAAACAAACCTAGACACAAGTCTTGATCTTGAAGGTCTTCACTTGAAGTCTTCACATCTTCTTGACTTGGTCCAAACTTGATCCAAAGAGCTAGACTCCTTTTGCACAAGCTCTTGAATCAAATCGTGCTAGCTCTAAAACTTGACTTTAAAACCTTTGTTGAAGCTACACATCTACTAAGATCTTGATCACAAATCTGAAACTAATTTAAACACAAGATCATTAATACTATAACTACATGAGTTGATCATCATCAAAACTAGAGTGATGGCCTTTGGGCCAACAATCTCCCCCTTTTTGATGATGACAAAACTCATGGAGTTATATATGCATGGATTAAAGTAAAGCTTCAAAGAAGCTCCCCCTTAACTCATGCATCACAATAAACAAATATATATGACAATGAAGCACATGAATCTAAACAAACATGTATGCAAATATAAGGAGATAAACATGCCAATCAAGCATAAAACACATCAAATTCTTTTTCTCCTATTTGCAAAACAAAGTAATATGCATAAACAAAAATTCTTCTCCCCCTTTATGTATAAAGGAAAACATGCATATATACCAAATACTTCTCCCCCTTTTTGTCAATCATCAACAAAGGGGTTAAAGTAAACACTAAACAATGTTCTCCCCCACAAAGAGGTGAACTCAAATCAATCAATAAAGAATTATATACGATATACATTCATGAAGAGGAAGACGCTAAGTTAACTTCCCTACATACATGCATTACATGAAGAAGGGATGACAAGCCTTAATTCACATAACACATAATATGCAATGAATAAGAGGAGATGTGAAGTTCCCCCTACACACGTGTACCGCATAAAGAAGAGTTGTCAAGCTCCTCAATATAAGATACACTCAACATGAATCTATATGTAGAAGAGATATTAAGCTCTCCTTGCATATAGGCAATACATATCAAAACATTTTTAAATCAAATTTTTATAATACAAAAACAAAATTTTTATACCAATTGAAATCAAAAACTTTATAAGATACCAATTATACCTAATCAATATCAAATTTTGAAATTCTTCTTTTCAACAAATCAAGATATCACAAAATATAGTTATCATATATAAAGAAACATTTGTGATACCAAATAGACATTGAAACATTTTTGTATTTTGATACCAATGAAAAAATATGGATACCAATTGAAATAAATAGATCAATGGATACCAATTGAAGTATATTGATACCAATTGAAATAAATAGTTCAATAGATACCAATTGAAATATATTTTATATTTTTTTTAAAAATACCAACTGAAGGTAATGCATAAGCTTATATAAGAATGTCAATTGAGATACCAATTGAAAATAAAGTTTTAAATCATGCTTAGCATAAACTTATGTTGTGCTTTAAACATGTAAATTTCTTGTAAGACAAGCACTACCAAATCATATATATGTATGAAAAATGATAATACCAATGGAAATTGATATAAGTTGAAATGAAGCATACATATATAGAAAATAAAATATGAGTATATACAAATCAATTGAAATACCAATTGAAAATATGATGTAAATCAAGTATATAACTCATAAACTACCACCCTTTATATGCACAAGATAAAAGGTTTTTCAATAAAGCTTACAAGGCATACTCGCCCATCCGTCCTCCCATTAAAGGGGTAGGCAGGGGTTTTCGAAAAATAATTTTGAAAATAGTTTAGCATTGAAAATCACTACCAAATGAAGAATAATAACTAGTTAAAATAATTTTTGAAAAACTAGTTAAAGATCCTTCAAAATATGAAATCAAATCATATGCATATCATGAAGCTTACTAAATGCACAAAATTCGACACTCAAGATCCATAAAGCTCAAAATGATCATGAAACATAGGCATGAATAAACAAATAAAGTGTGAGTGCACAAGAATCATGTAATTAGCATTTTTCATGAAGATAATCAATGAAGCTCAAAACAAACATGAATATCATTTTATCAAACAATTCATGAAAATTCATTTTTCATATAAAGATGAAAATCATAAAAATTCATTTTTCATCTTAAAAACAAACTTCTAGGTATATGTATGTTTTTATCCAAAACTAATAATATGCATACATATCCCAAACTTGAAAGAGTCCATAATGTAAATTGCATGAAGGCAAATGACTCATGGGGTATACATGTATATTTAGATTTGAATACAAAATACATATACATGAAGTAAAACATGAAAATAGGCAAAACAAGTGTAAATGAGGAAATCATCAAAACTACGCTTATATATGTGCATATAGTGAGTACAAATGAGCAATGAAGTGCAAACATATATGAATCAAATGTGGCTCACTACTTGTACATGTATAAATATCCAAGTTTTGATAAAAACTACATTTAAACTAGTTTTTACCACATGAAGCACAAAACAAATAAAACATGAACATGCTAAAAATATCATATATGAACAAGCATGTAAATAATTAAAATTGGAGTTTAGAAATAGTTACCAAACCAAAGAACTATGCTCTAATTCTCCAAAACATGGTGGTTGTCCCACCAAACCTCCTTGATGGCGGTGCATCAAATGTGTGTCCATCAAGTCCTTGTGCATCCACCATCAAGGCACCATTCATCTCACGTTTTGTGAGAGCCCGCACCTACATCAAATACACAGGGTGGGGATTTTGGTATCCATTTTCTTTTGGATCCTTGAGGGTTAGTCTTATAAAGAACCCAACATTCTTATTAGCAAAATTTAAAGCATTTATCTTATCATGACAAAACTTTACTAAATGACCTTTGCGGCCACAATGTGTACAAGTGTACACTCTACTATGCACATGTGTATGAGGGTGATCGTGGCGTGCAAAGTGTGATATGCATGATGAGGGTGTTGAGCATGAACATGTGGAGTTTGTTTCTTTGAAAACAAGGACTCCAATCTCTTATGGTTAAATGCACATGTGCTCAAAGTTGAGCTCAAACAATTTATTTTATTTTTCAAAAATTTCATCTCATTAGTAGTGGCATGTAAAGCATGGTGAGAATGAGAATCATTATTCTTTTTCTTTTTAGAAACATTTTTCTTTTCTTTTTCAATAATTTTTCTTTTCAAAGAAGTGTTTTCATTTAAAGCAATTTCCTTTGTTTTTCCACCAAAACAACTTTATTTTTCAAGGAAGTGTTTCCTTCACAAAGATCATTCATTTAGAAAGCAAGGAAACATTTTCATTTTTCAAAATTTCATTTTCTTTTTCAATGCATGCAACTTTATTTTTAAAAGAATCATTTTCTTTTAACATGCAATCAAATTTCTTTTTCAAGTTCTTGTTATCCTTTTTAATCAATTCATATTTTTCTAGGAGTTGTTGACAAAAAGATTCAAGTTCATTATAGGACATATCAACATCCTCTTCTACCTCGGATTCGATAGTTACCTCAAGGGGGTTATCCCCTTGGACCACGTAGCACACGTTGGAAGCCTCACTTCCAACATCCGAGTCGCTCCCCGCATAATATTGTTCCTTTTCGCCAAGGGAGATCAACTAGTTCCATACTACAAAAGCCGAATCAAGATTAGCAACCCTAGATAAATAATCATCATTTAGGGTAGATCTTAAGGCATGTAGGGATTTTGCATTAGCCTCAATATTTTTGCCATTTAAACAATAAGAATCTCTAGTAGTGGCAAAATAAACATGAATGCCTCGGGCTTTGAGGTATAAAGACATCTTAACCTTTCAAGTTTGGATGTTAAGAATGTCAAAGGTGGGAGGTGACATGAAATCCATGGTGTGTGTACAAATATTGTGATTAGCTATAAATGAGGATCTTTAACTCTAGGTTGTAAGACCCAAATCAAGAGCACTTGGCTCTGATACCAATTGTAAATCACCTGGAGGGGGGTGAATAGGTGATGAGCTAATCTAATGGTTAATAATGCGGAATTAAAACTAATATGATGCAAACTAAAACTTCTTAAACTAAACACCAAGTATAACACAAGAGCGTAGCCAGATTCCCCGTGAAGGGCTCTGGACTAACTCCTCAAGATTCCTCTAAATAAGAGTTGAGGTGCCGCGTTGGCTCTCTTGGTTGAATACAAGTGTTAGCAAACAATCCTCAAGCATATAACAATTAAGCACACAATGTATATCAAGCATATATAGATAAAGACAATAAAGCATGCAAGATTTAAGCAAGTAAGAGATAGAGAGAGCAATCGCAAACACGGGATATTTGTTTTGAAGTTCGAGCACACTTGCTCTACATCCCCGCCTTCAACACTATGAAAGATTTCCACTAAAAACGATCCCACCGGATCACTCGGTGCCGCAACACCTATAAGGCGAGATCACACTTGAACTCTTTGGACTCTCTAGTCCCTCTCTTGTTCCCGAACACACCGCAAGCCCACAAGCTCGCCGAGGCCGCACCTCAAACACCGAGTTCCCACTAGAACACGAAACAACGCGAACACACACGTCCGCCTCCTCAAAGTACAAAGATGAAGTCTTTGGTGATCACAATGCCAAGTTTTCTTTTGATAAACAAACATGTTTGAGCAAAATCAAGACATGTTACAAACAATTTGAACTATTTTCGTAGCTTGAAAATTTTGGCTAAAAACGAAAACTGTATTTTTCCAAAAATTGATTTTTTTCCAAAACTTCTCCAAATACAAAAGCAAGATATTTTAAACACTTTTAAAGCATAGAGTGTATGGATATGATCCACTACACATACATGGTGAAATATCTATGTTTTTGACAATAAGCACTAAATACAGTTTTGGTTAAATACATGTAAACTTTGAATACCAAAAACCAAACTGGTATTTTGTCAAAATGAAAATTCTTTTGTATTTTTCCCAAAATAAAAATTCTTTTATGAAAACTCATCTAAATCAAGAGTGTGTGTGTGTATGATATTCTTGAGCAATCCACCAACTATTCTATCCTTTACATTTTATCTAAAAACAAAATCTTAACTAAAAACAAACCTAGACACAAGTCTTGATCTTGAAGGTCTTCACTTGAAGTCTTCACATCTTCTTGACTTGGTCCAAACTTGATCCAAAGAGCTAGACTCCTTTTGCACAAGCTCTTGAATCAAACCGTGCTAGCTCCAAAACTTGACTTTAAAACCTTTGTTGAAGCTACACACCTACTAAGATCTTGATCACAATCTGAAACTAATTTAGACACAAGATCATTAGTACTTTAACTACATGAGTTGATCATCATCAAAACTAGAGTGATGGGCCTTTGGGCCAACAAAATTACTTCACATAAAATATGAATCTCTAAGCTCAATCACGAATTCATCAACCTCAAGATCAATATATATATATATATATATATATATATATAATATTATATATATATATATATGTATGTATGTATGTATGTATGTATGTATGTATGTATGTATGTTTGTATGTATGTATGTATGTATGTATAATCTAAGATTTATCACAGCTAGGTCAGTTACAAGGTCAAGTCCGGCCTATGGTATATAATTAATAGACCTGAGCCAACAACGGTGATTACCAACACATGAAATGACGCCAATAAATGCTCATATCAACTAGATATGTAGGGTTATAGTCACTGACATCATATGAAATGGTACGGTAATCATATTGGTCAAATATGTCAGATGGTCACATGAAATGATACAGATAACATATAAACAATACAGACAATGATAAATAAAGAAATGATACAAAAGCAAACACTCACATGAAATGACGCGATTTTGGATCCGAATCGCCATCTGGTCTACACAGCACGAACCGGTACGAACCTCCAAATCATCTCATGGGTCGGTCTTCAAATCGTCAGTGTAACGGGTCTATAACGAGCATAAATCTGAAACGGGTCCGGGTCTCCTGTCACCGGGACGGATCGCATGAACAAGTCCGCAACGCTGTAGCATGCAACCATTCACACATAACATATACATACTCCTACATACTTGTACATACCCATATATACTTATCCACACAAGCATACACTATATATATACATTAATACACAAGCAATTATACATATATTAATACATAGTTACACTCTTTTATTTACATGCACCCTTAAGCACAGCCAGCGAACACGCACATACTAACACATACTACACATGTGAAATTCACGCACACTTGCACACACCCAAGCGCAAGCGCACATATAATAACAATACATTCACACCTATGTAGGCTGTCCAAAAGTTACTGGAGGACAAGCCAATTGAAAAGCAAAGTTTCAAGCTCTAGACGCGAGGGACTATTACCTGCGTCTCAGCATCAAGGCGCGTTGGCCCTATACCCGCGTCTCAGCATCAAGGCGCGTTGGCACTATACCCGCGTCTCAGCATCAAGGCGCGTTGGCTCAACACCCGCGTCTCAGCGTCAAGGCGCGGTGGCCCGCGTCTCAGCGTCAAGGCGCGTTGGCTCGACACCCGCGCCTCAGCATCAAGGCGCGGTGGCCCGCGTCTCAGCGTCAAGGCGCGTTGGCTCGACACCCGCGTCTCAGCATCAAGGCGCGGTGGCCCGCGTCTCAGCATCAAGACGCGTTGGCTCGACACCCGCGCCTCAGTTGTAACCACCCGGATTACGGGGCCAGTCACCGCACAAGTAGCGGGAAGTGGCCCCTCATCGTGGAGCACTTTTAGGGGGCACGATCACCCCCCTAAACCTCTATAAATAGCCCCGTCGCTATGAAGAAGGGGTCGGACTTTTGGCAATCGGCAACAAGAGGGCGACACAGAGAGAAAAGAAGCAGATCAACTCTTCAGCAAGTTCGCTGCGTACGAGCTAGCTTTCGCCGCGTACGAGCTAGCTTTCGCCTACCTTCTCTTTGAGAGTTTTGGTAGACAGAGCTGAGTTACTCTTTCTACCGGCCGAAGAGGAGATCCCAGAAGGACGGTCATCTGGTCAACGGAGAACAAGATTCACTCTCCACCGCCACACGAAGAACCCAGCATTAAACAAAGGGGGAATTCAAGATTCAATATTCTCCCTCCCTTGTAACCGGAAGGAACAGTTTTTGTTGTAATCCTTTTCATTTGATTCAAGGAAAACTTTTACCGCAAATTCCTGTCTCTCTCCTTTCCCGGGTCATACAAGAGATGGCGACTCCGCTGGGGACTACCTTTATCACTGACGAACAGATCGTGGCGCAGGATGACGTCCTCCGTAAGGGGAAGATGGTCGAATCACTCGTCGTCGAGTTCGACCAGGCGAAATATGAAGAGTTCCTGTCTTCTGGCTCCAAGAGCCCAAAGACCCGCGTCTGTCGCAGGGTCTCGACGGGGAATGGCCCCGAAGCCCGACAAGAAACTCTCTTGGGTGCCGCTGCTACTGCCCACTGTGCCCAGCAAAGTTCACGCGTCAACGCCTCTCAGAAGGCCCGCGTGATCCCAAGCACAGTTGCTGTTGCGACCAACCTCGGCGCACAGAAAACCCGCGTCAACGTCTCTCAGGAGGCCCGCGTGGTTAAACTCTCTGATGATCAACATCAGGTCGTCGTTGGTTACTCTCCTCCTCCACGGCGCAACCGGAATGCTGAGCGTCGACAAAGGAGACGTGCACGTCAGCTCCAAGTTGGAACCGTTGGTTGTCCAACTGGGGCCGGACGCGGCGTACAATCTTGCACCTTGCCCGCGCCACGTCCAGTACGTGAAATCCGCATTTGGCGTCCCAAACGCGAGATTCCTCAAGTTGAGTCCTCTGAAGATCAACTTACCAAACGCCAAGGCGAAGCTTCTGCGTCTCGTCAAATGCAAGAAGCACGCGCCCACGGGCGTGGGGCCCAGCAGCCCATTCTCTCTCAAGTATCTCTGCCCAGACGCACCAGGAAGCAACGCGAGACTCGCGTTTCATCTCAGCAGAGACGCCAGTTACACAGCCGCGTCGCGAGAACCGCGTCCCTGATGCCTGCGTCCAGGCTGTACAGCACATGGATGCCTCCCGTCTTCGACGTTGCGAGGCTAATCCTTTCAATCCCCCTACCATGGATTTGAGGGATTACTTGACAAAGAAAGAAGTGCCAATCAGGTCACTTCGGCATGCTGTTGCCAACGGCTTATCTCCATACTCTCTGGATGCCATTGCGAGTCAGGCGTGAACCAGCAGTCTTTGATCAGACAGCTGACCCTGATTCCCCCGTCAGCTAAAAGAAGACGCTCCCACAGAAGGAGAACCTTCTCTGACGTTGAGTACCCGGAGCTCACTGCGAATATGACAAGCAGGAGCAAGGGAAAACAACTAGCAGTCAGCTCAGACGAGTCTGACTCTGAACTGGAAGGGGTGTACCGACACACTCGCACCCGGACGGGGGCCATTCCCCCAGTTAACTATAATGCCTTAGCCCACGGCGTTGAAGTGAACGATTCCCACTCCGCCGTAGCTGAATCACGGGCTTCAAACTCTTCCGTCGAGAGGGAGGCTGCCGCATACATGGTAGGCACTCCTGAGGAGACGGCTAGACGTTTCGAACAGCAAGCCCAGGTCCAGAAGGCACAAATGGACATAATTATGTCTCAGCAGAAATCTATTGACTCCCTCAAGCAGATGCTTGAGCAGTTGCTCGAAGAAAGGGAGAAATCTCCTCCTAGAAGGCCAAAGGGCAAAGGGAGAAAGGGAGGAAACTCATCTTCCGAACCTTCTGAAGAGAGACAGCAATCTACTTCGGATTCGTCCAAACCCTCGTCGCAAGTAAAAGGCGACAAGACCAGGAAAAGACTCATGCTAAGAGGATGAGTCAATTGGAACGACGCCTCGAGGCCCTTGCCAATCGCAAAGACCTCCAAGAAGTAGGAGTGGTCCGGCCCTATCCGGCTGAGTGGGACTTAGTTCCATACCCTCCTAAGTTCAAGGCTCCAACCCTCCAGGCATTCGACGGGAAGGGGTCACCCAACCAACACATCTACTACTTCAAATCCCAAACCGGGAATGTAGTAGACAATGATGCTATCCTGGTGCGTCTGTTCATCGGCACCCTGAAAGGGTTGGCCTTTGAATGGTTTATGAAGCTCCCAGAAGGTTCTATCAAGAACTGGGGCGATCTGGAGAAGCTGTTCTTAACACGCTTCTTCGAAGATGACTCCGAAGTCACGATGCCCACCCTTTTGGCTACCAAACAGCGGAAAGGGGAGTCCGTCAAATCTTTCGCGGAAAGATTTCGGAACATGGCACTCCGGTGTCCAAGCGGTATGACCCAGGCCACCTTGGTGGAAACATGCCGACACAATCTCCAAACCTCACTCCTTACTCAAATAGGAGTTGCTGAAAGCCGCACCTGGAAGCAATTGGTCCAACAAGGTGAACAGGCTGAGGAGATTGTCGCCCGCGTCAGAGCGGAGGAAGGTAAGCCTAGGTCGGAAAGGTCGACCAGGCGTGCGCCAGACACATCCCTCCAAACAAAGCGGAAGGATAATTTGGCAACGGAGACCAAATCTCCCGCCAAACCTCAATCAGGCCGGGCGAGTGGCTCTTCAAGTCAGCCTCGCGCCAACAAGCAATATTCCTTCAAGGAGGAACATGTCGATTCACTCTTTAAACTACTCAACAAGAGCAACTGACTGAAGCTCCCTGAAGCTAGGCGCCCAGAGGAAGTCGGCAAGACCGACAATCCCAACTACTGTATATACCACAGAATGTTGGGACACCCTACCAAAAGCTGCTACGTCTTCAAGGATGTCCTTCAAGCTCTGATTGACGCGGAAGTGTTAAAGCTCCGACCAGAGCAGAAGAAGGTGACGGCCAATGTGACGTCATCTCTCCAGTTCGGAAGACAACCCCCAACACCTGCGGGGGTGGTCCCTATTCCAAGAGGAGAACTGCGAATAGTCAACACAGACCCTCACCAGCAGCAAGAGAAAGGCTTGGTACCCGTCCCTACACCTCAAGGGGAAATCATGTGGGTCCACCCTGACCTTGTCGATGCACGGCAATGGACTACTGTGACCAACAGGAAATCCAATGGCAAGGCAAAAGCCTCATCTTGCAACGTGGTATGCGCCTCTTCCCGAGAAGCGGAGACTGATATCCCTTCACTGACCGACTCAGAGGAGGAAACGATAGTCTTGGCCGCAGAGCCCAACCAACCAACGACGGGAACCCGTTCAGGACAGGCGTACTTGAAACAGTACGGCGAGACGGCAAAAGCCCCTCCACAACCAACTGCGGAGTCAGTCAGGCCCTCCACAAAGCCACCGGTGGAGAAGCAGAAGGAGACTCGATTTTCTCGAGCCCTTCAAAAGGGCATCGCGGAAGGATCCACGGCACCTTACCGCTTTGATGTCCTGGCTCAGTTGGCCAACATTCCGGCACGCATTACCTTGTATGAACTTCTTAGACTATCAAAGTCTACCAAGGAAGCTCTACAAGAAGCTCTGGCAAATGCCGAGGTCTTCATGACCCAGGTGCCGAAGGAGGAAGATGTAGAGGATTGCCTCCATACCTCCCCAAATGCTCCCTGCATCACCTTCACGGCAGATGATATGCAGGTTAAGGGGAAGCATGATCGACCCCTGTACTTCACAGGGTATATTGGATCGTCTAAGGTGAACCGCATCCAGGTAGATCCAGGGTCCGCATTGAGCATCATGCCTCGCCGGGTCATGCAACATCTCGGCATTCCTACGCATCGTTTGAGCCCTACCAAGACGACTATCTATGGGTTCAATGCCAACCAGACCCGTCCGATGGGGAAAATCAAGCTCAGGTGTCAGATTGGAAGCCTCAAGTCGGAAGTGACATGCTACATCATCGACGCCGACACTTCCTACAATCTATTGCTAGGACGACCGTGGATTCACCGCAATTCCATCGTTCCATCCACGCTCGACCAGGTCATGAAATACAATGACGGGAGTGAAAAGATTCAAACGTTGATAGCCGAGAGGTATCCGTTTAAAGGGGTCGAAAATTATTTCACGGACTCCCTCCTATATCAGGATCCTGAGGAGTCAAATGAAACCCCGCAACCAGAGGAGCTAGAATCTGGTAATGAGGCTGACATTAAGCCCGAGAAAGAAGAGTGCCTGTGGGAGTTAGAACCACTTGTAACAGGCACTAATAAGCCCAATGTCGATAATACCACCGATGATGTAGGCGGTTGGTATATCAATGAAGATTTAGATTTTGCGTATTTTTCTGTGTGTGCTTCTGATTCAATACCGTCAGATACTAGCATTGATATAGATGATGATCCCTGGTCGGCAGTAGATGCTTTGATATCGTTGCATGTACCAGTGAAGTCGTCCTTCGAGACATACCGAGACAACGGTAATGCGCAAGAATCTATATTCATGGTTCCAGCCAGACGAAAAGGCCAAAAACCAATTCTTTTTGGGAGAATCTCGTCTGAGCCAATGCCCCGCGAAGACTCGGAAAGTGAAGAGGAATCCCCTCAGCTCAGTCATTATGAACCAAAAGCGCTCAAAATGATGAAATGCATGGGTACGATCTAACCAACAGACCCAGGTTGAACTTCGGCAAAGGAAGGAGAACGCTACTCCGATCCTTTGTGCCGAAAGGGAAGGCCCCCGATTATTATCATCGAACGCGCCGGGGGTTAGGCTACGTATCAACTCTGGTCCCATCAGCCTCCGATTCTCAAGAATCGTCGAGCAACGATTACTCTTCAGACACATCATCTTGGGAGTCAGATGTCAGTGTCGGCAACATCTTCAAGGAACTTTCAGTGAACATGGCTTCGACAAGCCACCTGGAAGATGGAAATGAAGAAATGATCCAATCTGATACAGACCCTTGGATCAAACATTTAAATGCTCTTTGGGATACCCGCTTTGAACAGCGCGAGCCACCCACAGAAGACAAGGTTGTTCAAATCAACCTAGGAGATGAGGCCAATCCTAAGCCCATCTTCATAAGTGACGGCCTGTCACCTTCAGAGAAGAAGGGTCTAATATCTCTTGTACAAGAGTATATAGACGTCTTCGCCTGGAATTATGAGGACATGCCAGGACTTGATCCTCAAGTGGCCATGCACCGCCTCAACATCAATCCGGACGTAAAGCCTGTCAAACAACAGCAGCGACGGTTTCGCCCAGAAATAATGGAGGTAATTCAATCAGAAGTCAGAAAACTTATTGATTCTGGCTTCATCAGGGAAGAACAGCATCCCGACTGGGTAGCCAACATCGTCCCCGTCTCCAAGAAGAACGGGAAGATCAGGATCTGCATCGACTTCCGCGATCTAAACGAGGCCTGCCCCAAGGATGAATTTCTATTGCCGATCACAGATGTCATGATTGACAATACTTATGGATTCAAACGAATGTCCTTCATGGACGGATTCTCAGGATACAATCAAATCAAGATGTATCCTGACGACGAAAAGCACACCTCCTTCAGGACACCCCTAGGAGTGTATTGCTACACCGTCATGCCCTTCGGACTGAAGAATGCAGGGGCAACATATCAAAGGGCTATGAATGCCATTTTCCATCAACAAATACGCAAAACGGTGGAATGTTATGTTGATGACATCGCGGTAAAAAGCCGCACTAAAGGTGATCACATAGCGGACCTGAAGGTGGTCTTTGACATCATGCGGGCTCATCAATTGAAGATGAATCCCACAAAGTCCTTCCTGGGGGTGGCCAGTGGCAAATTCTTAGGATTTGTTGTAACCTCTACCGGAATCCATTTGGACCCGGAAAAGATCCGCGCTATCCAGGAGATGCAACCCCCGAGAAGCCTCAAGGAGCTCAGGGGATTACAAGGACGATTGGCGTACATCCGCAGGTTCATCTCAAACCTTTCCGGAAGATGCCAACCCTTCGCTAAGCTGATGAAGAAGGGTGTCTCATTCATCTGGGATGACGCTTGCCAACAAGCGTTCGAGGAAATCAAGCAATACCTCACCCAACCACCAGTCCTTGCAGCTCCAGTATCCGGAAAGCCGTTCCTGGTGTACGTTCGAGCGATGGATCATTCTTTGGGAGCTCTACTAGCTCAGAATGACGACCAAGGACGAGAGCAAGCAATCTACTATCTAAGTAGAACAATGATCGGAGCCGAACATCGGTATAACCCGATCGAGAAGGAATGTTTGGCACTGGTGTTCGCTATCCAGAAAATGCGACACTATCTGGTAGGCCAAACTATAAACGTCATATCAAAAGTCAACCCCTGAGGTTACTTATGACTAAACCTTCATCGCTAAATGGCCGACTGGCAAAATGGGCCATATTGCTCTCCCAATATGAGATGCATTTTCTGCCACAAAGGCTATTAAAGGACAAACGGTGGCAGACTTCTTAGCTGAACACCCTGATCCGAGGGCAGTCAAACTCTACGAGGATCTCCCAGACGAGGTCGTCGAAGTCTGTCTGACTCAGACGTCATTCGAAAGTCAAGTATGGCAACATTTCTTCGACGGTGCATCAAGAACGAGCCCAAAAGGACACGCAGTAGCAGGGGTAGGAGTAGTACTTGTTTCCCCACAGAACTATGTGATTCCTTGAGCTGTCTCGTTAACCGAGCCTTGCTCCAACAATGTAGCGGAGTACAACGCTCTTTTGATTGGGATGCAATTCGCCGATGAGATTGGCGTTAAAATCTCGAGGCATACGGCGACTCCAAGCTCATCGTCAGCCAAGTTCGCGGGGAGTACGAAGTCAGACATGAAGACTTGGTACCCTATCACAACGCAACTATCCGCATGGCCGAGAGGTTTACAAGCTTCTACATCGACCATGTACCGCGCATGCAAAATGCACACGCGGATGCACTCGCATCCCTCGCGGCCTCCTTAGCTCTTCCAGCTGGAGCAATGGAGAAGATATTCGTCTACAGCCACGACCTGTATTGCCCGATAAATGCTCTCGAGGATTATCAGGAGTCAACGGGAGGTCGTCACCGCGAAGAGGCACTTGAAGCGTCAACCGGTCCAGAGCCTAGAGACTGGCGATTCCCCTACATTGATTTCGTCTTATACGGCATTCTGCCTGAAGACACCAAAGAGGCGGCTGCCATTCGAAGGAAAGCCCCCAAATTCTATTATAATGCGATTACGCGAACATTGTATCGTCGATCGCATGACGGGATCTTACTCCGGTGCCTCTCACCAAACGAAGCCCAAGAGGTATTGAGGAAGCCCATGACGGTATGTGTGGAGCCCATCAACCTGGCCCAAAACTGGCACATCGACTCCAAAGATTGGGTTACTACTGGCCCAAGATGATTGCCGATGCCGTCACTTATGCCAAGAAATGTCATGCCTGCCAAGTGCATGGCGATTTCATCCATCAAGCGCCAGGCTACCTCCACTCTACGACCTCTACTTGGCCATTTGAAATGTGGGGATGGATGTGGTTGGCCCCATCAGCCCACCATCATCAAAAGGATATCGGTTCATTTTGGCAATAACCGATTACTTCTCTAAATGGGCTGAGGCCATTCCTTTGAAGGAAGTCAAGTCGTCGAACGTGATCAAGTTCGTGAAACATCACGTTATTTACCGTTTCGGTGTACCTCGACGAATTGTCCATGACAATGGACCCCAGTTCATTAGCCAGGCTTTCCAGAGATTCTGTGCCAAGTTCAGAATCCAGAGTGTGTCCTCAACGGCATACTATCCTGCCGCTAATGGCCTCGCAGAAGCTTTCAACAAGACTATTGGCAAGCTTCTCAAAAAGTTCGTCTCGAAAAGTCAACGAGACTGGGACGGCAAGTTGGGTGAATGCTTATGGGCTTATCGCACAACTGTGCGAACCCCGAATAAAGCCACGCCGTTTTCTTTGGTATACGGATGCGAAGCCGTGCTCCCACTGGAAATCCAAATTCCATCTCTACGCGTCGCCTTGACAGCAGAGATGACAACCGAGGAGAAGCATCGACAGCGACTCCAAGAACTGGAGGCCTTAGATGATAAGCGTCTGCAGGCCCAACAGCAAATCGAGCTCTACCAGGCTCGAGTTACCAGAGCCTTTAATAAGAAAGTTAAAGTGCGAACTTTCAAGAAAGGCGGCCTAGTCTTAGCCGTCAGAAGACCCATGGTGATGACGCACAAGACAAAGGAAAATTCCAACCCAAATGGGAAGGACCATTTGTAGTAGAGTCAGTCTACTCAAATGGATCGTATCGCCTCATAACCTCAAATGGCGATACACTCATGATGCCGATCAATGGCAGGTTCCGGAAGAAATACTATCCTTAGATGGTATTCTTCTGCTGATCAAGTTAAAAGTACACCTCTAATCAAAACAAGAAGAGCTTCTTCATTGATATCCGACGCCTCCGACGGCTAAGGATAGAGGAAAATGTTGGCTTCTAAGCCCAACATAAGTCTTCGACAACTCATCATGCTGAGGGGAATAGCATGGCTAGCCCAACTCAAACGGTAGTTGGTAAAGGCACCTCAAACCCGTTGACAGCTGAGGATTTGCTAAAAATCCTAAGGGACACATTCCCATTTGATCCAACGCCTCCGACGGCCAAGGATAGAGGAAAATGTTAGCTTAAAAGCCCAGCATAAGTCTTCGACAACTCATCATGCTGAGGGGAATAGCATGGCTAGCCCAACTCAAACGGTAGTTGGTAAAGGCACCTCAAATCCGTTGATAGCTGAGGGTTTGCTAAAAATCCTAAGTGGACGTGGCTCCACTCTTTCCTCCAAAATCCCCTGCCAATTCTCATCCACAGAATGGTAGGTCTCTAAAATACAACCATTACTAAGTTAACACTATACCTCTGGTAATGGAAACTTTTCAATATTCCTTGTCGAGTACAGATTCTGGTTTGTCAACTCTACACGGAGTACCAAATTTTCAAATTTGCCAAGTTAACACTACACCTCTGGCACTTCAAATTTTCACTTGTCAATTCTCACCAATAGAATGACAGGTCCTCAAAATTGCTCTTATCATGAGGCAATCTTTGTCAAGTTAACATCACACCTCTGACAAATGCTGTTAAAGTTCAACACCACACCTCTAAACAGTAACCAAGTTTCTGCCAGGTTTAATATTACACCTCTGACAGTCACTCTTCTTCAGACTTCCATATCGAAGCTGAAATGGATGATACTAAGTTAACACCACACCTCTAGCATCCAAGTCATTGCTAAGTTCAACAATACACCTATGGCGATGACTTTCCCTCGGACTTCCTTATCCAAGCCGAGATGACCAATGCTAAGTTCAACATTACACCTCTAGCATTACCCTCACTGTCAAGTTAAACATTACACCTATAACAGTGAACTTCTGAGTTAAGTTAATATCACACCTCTGACTCACATCCTTGTCAAGTTAACATTACACTTCTGACAAGACCACTTCCAACCCGTTAAGTTAATATCACACCTCTGACGGTAACAAACTTTCCTAGATTCCCCACGAGTCTAGTCCCACTTGTTATTCTCTTCAACAGAATAACAAGTCTACCTAAAAATATTGTTAGGTTAATACTACACCATCAACAGTGTTTCCCTCAAATCCCCAGTTGAGCTCAATCAAGTTAATCCCAAACACTTGATAAAAGTTCACCCTCCCTGGGGGTACCAATTATACTTGTCACTTTCTCTTATAAAGTGGCAGGTTCATCAAAAATTTCATCTCTGTCAAGTTAATATTACACCTCTGACAGTATTATGAGAGTTCCTGAAATAGGATCTTTCCCTACAAAATTTGACTTATTAAAATTACCATCATAATTTTAACAAAGTCAAAGATTCTTTGCTTCTACGAGTCTAAGACAAAAAGTTCAAAACAATGAAAGAGGCAAAAAGAAAAGTGTCACTTTTATTTATTTCCGAACATATGAAAGTGATACAAAACGCTCTCTTATATAATAAGATGGAGTGTTACAGTAAAAACGCTCTCTTATACAATAAGATTGAGTGTTACAATTAAGGAGTACAAAGAAGTCCCTCTCTCTCTCAGAGGTTGCACTCACTCCTTATAAGCCGCGTCTGATTCCAAGTGCGCGATGTTTTGTGGCTACAATAGAAGCTGGTTACACCACGATGCATGATGTAAACATCGAAAGCGCCCTAGCTGACTAAGCTAAGAGCAATGGTGTTCTTGAGGTCCGGTGGCAGCAGAAAGTCCTGCAACCCTTCGTTCATGAACATCTCTTCCCCCAGCAGACCATCCAGCAGACATGACGAGTCCTTGATGTGACTTCTGGAGTGGGAGAGGAAGAGGATCCTATCCGCCACCACAACCGCCGGAACCTCCTCGCCGTCATATTTACCCTGACCATCTCTTGCCATTAGATATGATTGGTGCAGGAGATCTGAAGAGACCTTGGCGAGAGTCGATTCCTCGTCAGGGACATAATATATTCCCTTGTGGACGACGAGGACCATAATATATTCCCTTGTGGACAAATATCGAGCAAGTCCGCCGGCAGAAATATTCTTCCAGGGGCCCAGCGAACCTGAAAAGAACAATCAAGCCTACCTGCAGGGAATAAACAGAGGAGTTAAAATCTGCAACTTAGTGTACTTCGGTAAAAGAAAACTAAGTGGCAGACGCGGCTATTGCCAACGACTACAAACGCGGGAATGATCCGCGCAGCGAGTTGACAAAGACTGCAGACGCAGGAATGATCCGCGCAGCAAACCAAATCCCCGCGGTGACAGAGACAGACGCGAATCAGAACTGTGGGACACACAGGATTCAAATGCAGCCTCATCTTATGTCCGCGTCTAAAAGCACAAGACGCGAGAAACTTCAGACGCCGAAAATTGCCATCTCCCTGTTGAATAAACAAGAGTTGCAAGATTCGGGTCCGAAAATTTCAGCCCAATTTGGAATTCGTTCAAGTCAATGGCCTTAAAACGCGAGCTTAACGAGCAAAGCCCGTGCCAAGTGCCAAGGATTTCAGTACTCGCGTCCAGAGAGGAAGTTGGCGGCGCAAATTCCAGAAGGAATGCACCAACTCAGACTTCATGAGAAAATTCCAGATAATAATGCCAAAATGCAAATTTGGGTGGACTAGAAACATCACGGCAGGTCGGGACAGCATACGGCAGAGGCCTCTGTCAAGAGTTTAACTCTCTGCGTCAGTATACGGACATGAAAGGCGATCAAAGAGACGCTTCCGTTTGAAGAGACGAAACAGAAGCATGAAAGCTCTGGGTCATCTTCATCCACAGAGGCACCTTCATCCATGGAGGCAAACCCCTGATAGGGTCCTTGAAGGGAGAAGGCAGAGTCCCTTAGAGTACTCGTTCTCAAACAGAGCACAGTCTGAGCAGCCGCTGTTAAAGAGAGGGGGTGAACCCTATTTATAGGCAGACCCTAATAACTGCTATTAATGGTGCATCAATCGGAATCGTCGCACACGACCGTCAAAGTCCAATGAAGAGCTGACGCGTGGAACGCCGCTTTGGGAACCGTCGAAGGCACTGGTCTCCAACCGCCAGCGCCGGTTTTGCATTAAAGGGCATTAAACGCCCAAGTCCAATGAAAAATTGACGCGTGGACAACTGCCTTGAAAAACAACGGATGACCCGGTTTCTCAATCGTCAGTGAAGACTTGACGTTCAATCGTCAGTGAAGACTTGACGGTCAAAGATCTCATAAAATCTTTAAGTCAGGCTGCATCAAACGCAGACAGCAAAGTCGCGTCCGGTTGCATTAAACGCAGATGGGAAAGCCGCGTCCAAGAATCCGCGTCACCGTTCTCAAATTAAAAGGCATTCACCCGCGCTTTAAAGGAGCGTCCACGTGACTCAAAGTCGCGTCCCTTCAGCAAACAATGCTGCGTCCCTCACGTCTGCTCTATCTGCGTCTTTCTCAGCAAGACAAATTTGAGTTTCACTCTGTGATTGATGCTGCGTCTCATCAAAAAGGACTTTGTGAAATCTAAGTTCCTATGGAATGATGACCGCGTCTCACCCTGTGGTTGACGCCGCGTCTCATCAAAAGGACTTAGTTCTATCTAAGCTCCTATGGACGGATGACCGCGTCTCACTCTATAGATCAATGCCGCGTCTCATCAAGAAGACTTAGAGTCTACGCCGCGTCTCATTGAAAGAACTTAGTCTTGCCTAAGTTCAATATTCACAGCCAGTGATCAGGGAGTTGAATTCATCCACAGCTAAACAAAGAAGATGGAACAAAAATTTCAAAAGAAACTTTTATTATATCGAAGATAGTAAAAGTGGATACAAACACTCTAATAGAGTGTCCTCTTCTTTACAAAAAAAGGGAGGGAAGAAGGAGAAAAGGCTAAAAGTCTTGATCCGGCAAAGAACGGATTCGTTCCCTGAGACGATGCATCTCGTGCTGACGTGCCTTCTCAGCCTCCATCATGGCTTGGACCCGCAGCTCCTCTTCAGATAAAAAGGGTTTTGCAGCCAGCTGTGCTCGCAGAGATTCCAACCTGGAGGAATGAATGGTCTGGCTTTCTTCAGCTCGTGCCTTCGCAGCTTGTTGCTCCTCCAGCCTCTTCCGGACGGTGGCAAGCGTCCTCTCATTATCCGCGATCATGGCTTCCGCCTTAGCGATGGCAGACCGAGCATTGGCAATGGCGAGCTCTGCGTTTTGCCGGATGAACTCAGATTCCATTGAATCGTCGGCCAGTTTCTGACATGCAGCTTGGGAATGCTCGAGATTGCGGACCTCTTCAGCAACTTGTGCTTCCACCTCCTGTCGCTCTTGTTCCTGGGTGGCTAGAAGCCTAGTCAAGATGACCTGGGCTTCTTGAGAAGAGCTAGTATTGTCCAAAGACTTCAGCTCTTTTAGGTCACTTCCCAATCGCTCCACCAACAGCATACACGAATTGGCAAGCGAGGAGCCTCCAGTTAATTCGATGTTCCCGACCATGTTTCCAAGAAACGTCCGGGCAAAGTCAAAAGAGCTACGCCCAGACAGGATAAAATCGATGCACGATCGCATCGCGTCAAGGAACTGCTGCACCGTCTTGCGTGTCAGGAAATCCATGGTATCATCACCCGAGGTACTCCCCGACCCCCTTTCTACCATGAAGAAAGGGGTGCAAGCCGGCTCTTTTTGCACGAGGGTCGTGCTGACCGTCGATACGTCAAGAACGAGACTGGTCACTGGCACTTCCGGAGGTGTTATCTCTGCAGGAACCTCCACAGCTAATGATGGAGTAGCAAGCGCAACCTCCTCAGAAGCTTCAGCCGAGACCTGAGCTGTGTGGCCTCTTGGAAGAGTACCGACCGCCGGACTCTCCGCCTGAGCCCCCTCAGTTCCCTCTGCAAATTATTGCGACATTAGCCACAAAGGAGAAAAGCGAAACATTTAAGATATCAGGACTTCCTTACCATCTGGGAGGTCCAGAGACGCCGAATCCTTGGGCAAATCCTGCGGAGTGGAAGTCTCCCTGGCTTCAATAGTAACCCCTTCACCCGGCAGAGTGGGTTCTTCCCCGGCCTTAGGGGTTGCCTCCTCTTCCGGCAAAGGAGAAGCCTCCCCGGCATCAGTAGTTGCCCCCTCTGGAGTTATCTCGGCAACCAAAGCCGTAACCCCTTCTGGCTGGGTCAACTCTTGTACCATCTCCTCGATCTGCGAGGAGGGTGCAGCCTCGACATTCTCAGCCAATCCTGCAACATAAAAGGGAGAATGTTAAAGCCTCCTCTTCAAAATTAAAAAGGGAAATTAGGTCAAAAGGTGAAAAGAGTACCTCCCGCGGGAACAATCGCCGGCTGTGATACCGTTGATGGCTCACCCCCGTATATTTCTTCCTCCGAGATATGGGAGAACTTTCTCGGATCAGGAAAAGCGGGTTCATCACCGTAGTCAATCTCGTCTTCAAACTCGCTTTCCCCTGAGAGTGAGGAAGACGATAGCGCCTCGCGCGAGACTTCTGCAGCCGGAGCCTTGCCACCATTACCCCAGTGGTAGGACTGGGTCAACTGCCCGAGGACTAGTAATGAAGACACAAGGCGACCCAGGTTGCTGTACCTCATCTCTCCCTTCATGAGCAAGTAAAAACCCAGGTAGAACTGAAATCCCCGGAATGTCAACATCTCCTCCACTCATGATGTCGACCTCTAGCTGCTCATCCTCGTCAGCGGTCGTGGCTCTGTCAACGAGCTCCCCTTCCTCCACAGACCTACGGTCTCTGCTGCTCGACCTAGGGGCATGGACTAAAGGAATATCCTCTTCAGCTATGTCTTCTTCCCTCGGTACCTCAACAACAGCAGGGATGTCTTCGGATCGGGAGACTTCGGTTGTCAAGTCTCTCCGAACCTTCTTGGGAGCAGGTTCAGCAGTTGAAGCAGAGCGTTGACGACGCTTGCTTACCGCCTGTCGAGTCTTTGTTGCTCGTGGCTCCGCCCTTGCTGCTTGCGACTCCTCCCTTGTTGGTCGCGGCTCCGCCCTTATTGCTCGTGGCTCCCTTCCCGATCTTCTCCCGACCTCCTTCCGAGCCTTCAGGAACTGGTCGATGAGTTTCGAGGGTTTACCATACTCTGACCTTGCCTCGAGATTTGCATTGATGCTCTCGATACATGAAGACGCTAGAACAAAGTCCGGTGACTGGTTAACCTGAGAGTACCAAGTGCAGAAGCTGAAGCTCATACGGCACCTGGACCCCTCGATAGGTAGACGGAAAATTGATGCCGTCCCTCCGGCCACACTGTAGTACCAAGCCCGAGCACCTTCGAACAAGTTCCCTTCGAAGGCGAGTTGAGCATTGGGATTCCCGACGTAGAGTTGATCGTAGCCGAACTGTCGAGCGAAACGATTCGGCATGTACGGCTCGATGGTGCATGAAGCCCCTTGCCGGAAAAGCACATATCCGGGCCGGATATTGATCAACCACCAAAAGGCTCCCGCGGACAACCTCGTGAAGCCATCTGAGCCCGCAGAATTAGTACATTGATCCCCGGAGGATGCACCAGGGATCTCGGGGAAGCAGCGATTGATCTGGTAATTCGCTAGATCTGAAAATCGCTTCCGGACGTAATATATATAAACGTCACTCCACCTCGAATCCTCCAACCGCTGTACAAAAGGGACGGAACTCTCCCTCTAACGCACCGCCGTCATCAAAGAAGGGCAGTGCATCACGTACCAAGCCAGAAGGTACGTATAAGGCAGCTCGATCCGAGGGTTAGGACGCTTCACCGTCGGATTCCCCTCTGAGTCGACATACGGCTTGCCGTGGGAGTCGGCAGTTTTCGGCGCCTCGCAGAAACTCTTGGTTAGCGCCCGCAGCCCGCTCTGAATGCCAGCCACCATGGCCGGGAGAAGGGCTATAGGGTTGCTATGAGCCAGGAGCACCACCGGGTACACCACGTCAGCAACAATAACTTCATGTGGCAACGTGGGCACCACACAACGCTTCAGCCACAGCATCAAGAAGCCTGCCAACAGTGCCCTATCGGAGATAGGGGTCCGGGCTTGATGGTGGAAGCTTTCAAAAACCAGGTCAGGGTCGAAACCGTCCTCGTTCGAGACAGTGGTGTAGAAGCCTTCAGAAGCCTGGTCGATCCTGTCTTCAATCTCCCTGTCGGAACTGGGAACCAGTCGGGTTATCGGAGTGTCTTTACTATCGATACCATTAAATAAGTAACTGGCTCAAGACAGTTGCTTGACTCCCTGCGACCGCCAGTTGGTTATCTGACCACAAATGTGGAAGTGACACATCACTTCCTAGTAAGTCTCGTACACCCGAGGAAACTCTTTCTTCAAGTGGTGGAGCTCCTCAGTGGTCGGGACATATTCCTCATACGGGATGTCCCCTGTTGCTAGCCCCGAGACCTCATGCAGCTCGTGCAGTGCAAGGCCCATCTCTCCAACCGGGGTAAAGAATGTCCCCGCAGCGGATTGTAGCGCTCCAGGATCCCGAAAAAGTTATGAGAGCCTGGTGGGATACCCCACTGTACGGCCCTGACCGCCAGGTACAGTCCCACGCGCTTTAGCAGATCCCCAAGGTCGGTGAGGACGAAACCCACCATTCTGCCCCACCAGTAGTTCTCCGTAGAATGGACCCACCCGGGCGCACGGAACCCGATCGGGTAATCACCCTCCGCTTCCATGAACGCGTTGAGGAAGGTAATGCCAAGTTGTGGTATCTCTCCCGCCGGAACCTCAGACTTGCGCGACCCAGGGAATAGGCCGAGAACCGACCTGTCATGGCTATCATGACGATGCACTTTATGGGAACCCAAATCACCGAGGGTAATCTCGGGGACATATCGAGAAATGTCCCATTCCATCTTCCGAGGGACGGACATGTGCTGGAAGTAGGACAGCGGGAACATCCTCTCCATGTCCGGAAGAAAGAATCTTCCACCCTTTATCTGACGGAGCCATTTATAAGTTCCGTCATACACACGATGGCCGCCCTTGTTGATACGATCTCCGAAGAAAAAGGCAGGCTTCTCCAACTTGACGTGAGCATCCGTTGTGAATGCCGCATCGGTCATAAGTACCCGAAAAGTCCTCACGTCAACATTAGAGAGCCTCTCCCTGCGATCTGGCGACTTGTCAGCAGTCACCGGGGTAGTCATTCGTAGCACAAAGGTTAAGTCCTGGTCAGCACCACCTACATGTCCAAAGTGGCGCGTCTTGGCGAGTGAGGCAGAAGGATGGGGCACTGCAAAAGGAACAGACACTTGATTAGACATCTTGTCAGAAAAGGAAAAAAATACTAAGTGTTCATAACTCAGACGCAGAAGAGATACTGGACGCAGGAATTATCAAATCCGCGTCCAGACCTGCGAAACCGCGTCCAAACACAGAAGAGATACTGGACGCAGGAATTATCAAATCCGCGTCCAGACCTGCAAGATCCGCGTCTCCACCACATTCTCCTTGATGTCACTTCTGGGGTGCGAAAAGAAGGGAGTTATCCACCTTAACCCTTCCATCACCATAATCGCTAGAAGTTAAGGAGGGTAACTCCCTTCCTTTCACATCCCCAGATGTATAAGTGCTTGGACTCGGGTGCCAGATTCATCAAAATCGGCAGCTGATGAAACAGAACGCAAGGATCAAATCCGCGTTCTGTAAACCAAGTCCGCGTCTGAACCCTTCACAATTAGAAATATTCTAAGTGAAGAATCTGAAGCGCAGGACCCAATGGCGCGAGGGTCCAAACCCGCGCCTCGGTTATCAACTCAAAGACTGCATCTGAGACCGCGTCTGAGAATCAAACACGAGTTATATCTTGTGTTAAAAATTCTTAGGGTTCTATGAGCTTCCATT
This sequence comes from Agave tequilana, assembly GCA_038442645.1. Taxonomy (NCBI): domain Eukaryota; kingdom Viridiplantae; phylum Streptophyta; class Magnoliopsida; order Asparagales; family Asparagaceae; genus Agave; species Agave tequilana. Next base: position 15,467 of record JAVJIF010020192.1, on the reverse strand, counting down.
AATGGCGAAATCCACGCCTAAAAGGCATTATACCTGGGAGAACAGCGTCCTGCGCAGAAGAAGCACCCCTCCGGGCCTCGTCGACGGTCGCCCGAGAAGAAGATGCGGTTGGCTTGGTCTTGGGTGCCATTGTTAATCAAGAATCTGATGTAAGGATGAACAGGGAAAGAAGAACTTTGTTTCTTAAAAAACCCTAAAATAAAACGCTCGGAGAAGAAGAGGTATCTCTCCAACTGTGGCTATTTATAGGCACAAGGATTCGCGAAGATACGCGACGTGTGGCCCGATAAGACGCAAGGATACGCGGCGTGTGGCCCGATAGACGCTGCAGCGAGTCACCGCTTGACGCGTGGAACCAAATCATTTTTGAACAAAGAAAATCATGCGCCGTGACTCCGCAGCGAGTCATCATTCGACACGTGGCGCGGTTCAGTTAATGAACCGGGAAATCCGCGCGCCAAAAGGTGAAATCCTGCCGGTTCCCCAGGCCAGCTGGCGGCGTAATCATGACACGGCACAGATTCGCACCCGACGGCCGCGCCTCTCCGATGGACATGCCCCGTCAGCATCACCATAAATGCACCCAGCAAGTCGCGTTGCGCTCAGAAAATCGCGTCTTTATTAGAGTCGCGTCTTTCCTAAGTCCGCGTCCGACCCAGCGGGCCCAACATCGCGTCTGCCTCATAGAAGATCGGGCGCGTTTCCATTGCCAAAGGACGCGTCTTTAAAGCAGTACCATCTTGGCTTTTTGAAAAGAACCTGCGTTCGGCCTCCTACTTCTGCAAAATCAGTTCGACAGTACACTGACGCAAGCAGACGACCAACCACTCCTGGCTTAAAGCACACTCGTGACAGACTAAAAGCAATCGGGGAGGTTTAGACTGTGCATCTAGACACTCAACATGATCAACTCTGGTGGCTTCAAAGAGTTCAAACAGTACACTCACGAAAACCAATTCCAGATAACATCAAACCCGGAGCACTTAGTCATGAAAGCAAATACGGCTAAAATCCAAAGTATTTCGAAATCCGTCCCAGTTAACTGCGGAATATCGAAAACTTTGGAGGGGGTTCTGTAGGCTATCCAAAAGTTACTGGAGGACAAGCCAATTGAAAAGCAAAGTTTCAAGCTCTAGACGCGAGGGACTATCACCTGCGTCTCAGCATCAAGGCGCGTTGGCCCTATACCCGCGTCTCAGCATCAAGGCGCGTTGGCACTATACCCGCGTCTCAGCATCAAGGCGCGTTGGCTCAACACCCGCGTCTCAGCGTCAAGGCGCGGTGGCCCGCGTCTCAGCGTCAAGGCGCGTTGGCTCGACACCCGCGCCTCAGCATCAAGGCGCGGTGGCCCGCGTCTCAGCGTCAAGGCGCGTTGGCTCGACACCCGCGTCTCAGCATCAAGGCGCGGTGGCCCGCGTCTCAGCATCAAGACGCGTTGGCTCGACACCCACGCCTCAGTTGTAACCACCCGGATTACGGGGCCAGTCACCGCACAAGTAGCGGGAAGTGGCCCCTCATCGTGGAGCACTTTTAGGGGGCACGATCACCCCCTAAACCTCTATAAATAGCCCCGTCGCTATGAAGAAGGGGTCGGACTTTTGGCAATCGGCAACAAGAGGGCGACACAGAGAGAAAAGAAGCAGATCAACTCTTCAGCAAGTTCGCTGCGTACGAGCTAGCTTTCGCCTACCTTCTCTTTGAGAGTTTTGGTAGACAGAGCTGAGTTACTCTTTCTACCGGCCGAAGAGGAGATCCCAGAAGGACGGTCATCTGGTCAACGGAGAACAAGATTCACTCTGCACCGCCACACGAAGAACCCAGCATTAAACAAAGGGGAATTCAAGATTCAATATTCTCCCTCCCTTGTAACCGGAAGGAACAGTTTTTGTTGTAATCCTTTTCATTTGATTCAAGGAAAACTTTTACCGCAAATTCCTGTCTCTCTCCTTTCCCGGGTCATACAACCTATACATTTAATTAACACACCATATAATAACAAAAACACACATTTAAATACTTTATACACACACATGATTAAGCCCATGCAAACATACCCACACTATAATAAACAAGGGAGAGGGAGGAAACTCACGTAGGAGGTGGCCCGACGATGGTCCTCGATGGCGGCCATGGCGGGGAACACGGAGGAGACCGGTGATGAACCTGGGCTCTGATGGAGAAGACGCGGAGCTCAGGAACTCGTCGGAGGGACTCGCGCTCATAGGCAGGGGAGGAGTTTCAAGGGCTGTGCTTGGTGTTGGGGCTCGACCAAGATATAGCTGCACTCGGCCATGGAGTATTAGGTGTGCTGCTATGGGAGGATGAGAAAGCTCGCTCAGAGAGGTGTCCGCACCCAGGAGTGATGGTCTCGGGGCTGTTGGTGGAGCATGGCGCACAAGGAGAGAAGTAGGTGGGGGCTTGGCAAGGAGGGGGATGAGGCAGCAGGGAATGCACACGGGGGGTGCGCCATGGATGATGAGATGGGGGAGGTGCTGGCCAGTGGAGGCGATAGGTTCTCACGGCGGTGCAGGGGCTGTGGCTTGAGGTGGTATAGGGCACTGCCAATGAAGGTTGGGGGATCTCGAAAATTGAGAAGGGAAAAAGCCGTGGCAAGGAGCTGTAGGTAGCAACCATGGGGATGGAGTTCAGAGCTCGCCGGGGAGTTGGCACGGCCAGCCAGGGGTGGTGCTCGGGTGCAGGCTAAGAGCAAAAGGGGTGGTCGGTCAGGCTCGGGTTTGCTGGTTGTGCTCGGCTGCCGTGGTTCGTTGAGGTATTGCCGGAGGCCGAGGGGAGATTGGTGGCTATCTGGGGTTGCCGTGGGTTATGCGCCATGGGGTGTGGCTGCACTCGGCCTTGGTTGGAGAGTGATACAACTGGCCAAGGGTGAACTGGGGTCTTGGCCTGCTGTGGATGCGGCAAAGAGAGGAAGCAATGGCCATCCTCGGCCATGGGACAGTGGGTGTTGCGCTGCGGCTGGTGGTGTTTGGTGGCGCGTGCTGGAAAAGAAGAAGGATAAGAAGAGGAGGAAGAGATGGATGCGGTGACGGCAGAATGGTGAACGTAGGGAAGAAGTAGGGGTATGCTTGAGGGTGGAGAGTTGTTGCACGGCTGAAGGGAGAGAGCTGATGGAGGAAGACGTGCATAAAGTGGTGCAGGACATGGGGAAGGAGGCGAGGACGTGGGTGAAAATTTGGGGGAAAAAAGTGGTGTTATAAATATTAACTAGATATATTTCATTCTTTGTCAAGCATAACAATATGGCCTTGTGGTTGATGCACAGAAACGGGTTGTGAGTGGAATGTGGGCTCAAAACAATGGGACAACAAATATATACATGCATGCATTTTCCTAGTTTTTATTTTATTTTGCATTTTTTAAAATAAATCAGCATTTAATTATTAGTTTATTGGATTAAACCCCTATTAATTCAGAAAAAATCCTCAGAATTCACAAAAATAGAAAATGTCATCTTGAACATTGTTGTGAAGTTGGATGTCCAAAATTCATTCCCGATTGTTAACTAAAAATCCTGAAGTCAGTCCATACACCGGTCGATCCTGAATTGAGATTCTTCTCCAAAAATTTCCAAAAATTCAAGAAAATCCTGAAAAATTCAAAATAATGAGAAATAATATCTAGAGCTGAAATGGCCTCAATCTGAATACTATGATGATTAAATCGGGTATCGAATACCAGTATTGACATACATATGTTGGGAACCGAGGGCTATAATCCTACCCACCTTATAAAAATTTTATTCTCAAAATTTTGATAAAGTAGAAAGATAAAATCAAGTTAAAGGAGAAAATAAAGCATCCACGTCACTCTCACTGCATCATGGGTCTACCACGCTTCTACTGCACGCTCTGATCTCTGTTACCGGCTTCAACATGAAGTGATCAAACTCAGGAGACAAATCAAAATAATAGAATCGATAAAAATGATAGAAATCAAGATGAAGATCCAGATCACTTTAAAAGAAAAGATGAAATCAGGGGTATTAAAGATCAAAGGAATGGATATCCAAAGGAAGGACAATCAATTCTCAAGTGGACTCAGTATCATTGTGTGAATATATATATTTATTGTAGTGTAAACATAACATGCTTCAGGTCACTGGTAAGAATCAGGTCCTCTTTGAGTAAATCTGGCCCTGATACCAAAGAAACTCTATCACGCCCTGCTTCCCAAAATAGGTGAAAATGGTGTCGCGATAAGAGTTGGCGATGTATATACGCGAGAAAAAATACCCCACTATACACACTAAGCCTACAGTAACCTGAACAAGTTATATAATCACCATGAAGAATCAACAACACTGCAATAATACATATAAAGTCTACACATAATCTTAGATGAAGTAAGAAATGAAATAGAAGCTAAGTTTGATATACATGAATCTAAGAATAATAACAAGAAAAAAGAAAGTAGGAATACCCGAAAATGAAATAGAGAGAACTCAGAGCTCCTGGCTACCTGTATGATCTCATCGTAACTTATCACGCCCCGCTTCTCAAAATATATAAAAACGAAGTCGCGACGAGAGTTGGCGATGTACATACGCGAGAAAAATGCCCCACGTATACACGCTAAGCCTAAAGTAACCTGAACAAGTTACAAATCTAAACCATAATAAATCAGTATCACTACAATCTTACATATAAACATCTAACACAATGATAGTAGATGAATGAAGGAAAGAAATGGCAACTGGATAGGATAGATAGAATCAAGAAATAACATGAATAAAAGAGCAGGAATACCCATAATCAAGAGAGAGAGAGACTCTAACTCCTCGCAACATGTACAATCTCAATGAACAACTGCTCAATGAAATAAAGCAGATCCAATATCTGGACGTGCGAATTCAGGGTCGTCAGAAGCGACCTAATGAGTGCATAAGAAAAGGGGAGTGCTCGTGCATATAAACAGTGTGTACAATAACAACATGATAAACTGAAAATAAAAGATAATTGAATAATCAATATCATGAACAGAAAGCAATAAAATCAGTCAGTACAATATCAGATGTCCAAATCAGGTCAAGTGTACAGTCAGGTGTTTATCATGGTTTATATATATGTACAATCAGGTGATTACAGTCAGTCACAATACATTATAAACAGTTCATTATTATTTATTATGTCAGCGAATACCAATTTCCACCTGTAATAGACGCATCCCATACTATACCTATCACACATGTTAATCAGAATTCTAAATTATTGAAACTAATCGGTTGGAGACATTGTCCATGCTTTAGGTGGGTTCCCTACATACCCGAAACCACGGCCCAATCACCTGGCGTTGAACCAGGTTCTACCGCTAGGTAGTCAATAACAAGAACAATATGAACAATACGGGATGTTGTCATCCCCCGAAACCCTGCAGTAGAATCATATCTCAGATGCGCAACCTGTATCTTAGGTCCACTCAAAATACAGATGTTGTCTCCTCCATCAATTTTCTTAATCCCGGTGTAAGTTGTTCAATAACATTATTATTTAGATCAATCAATATCCATGTTATTTCGATTACTGGGATGATATGGTGGCAGAAACAATATCAATGATGTAACATAACAATATGGACAATATTACCCTGCAAATGGTAGAACAATGAAACAATGCATGTGTTACGGTCTGACAATATTTTTTCAGTAACTTTTAATAACATAATTTATTCAGTAACAGTCCTGCACCTCTAGTCAATATACGGTCTCATATATAACTGATCAAAATCTCATCCACCTGTACTGGATATAGCACTAATGAATTCGCCAACTCATAATCTCAATAGTCATCATGAATATCAAGTGTTAAGTCTGTTACAGAGTATCAAGTACTGTAAATCATAAGTCCAATAAGCCAATAACCAGTTGTCTCATTGCTACCAATTTGTTCTAATCCTCTAATCACCAATAGCCGAGATCAAACAAATGACTGCTATCAACTCTGAAGTACAAGATCACTAATACCAACAAAATCAATCCCACAATAACTCTATCTCTATAACTGAATAAATCAAGAACCAATCCTGAGAAGTAGTCTACTGATTATCCTCGAGATCAACTTAATATAACAGATACCTAATCATAAATAAGGAGTAGAATACCCTCGAATAACATGTGATTTAAAGTAGTCTACATCTGATACTCGCGTCAAAAGATCATCGATACAGTATTGATCGTACACATATTTTGCATTTTTTTCATTACACTCCTACATTTATCGTGTAATAAATCTGTTAATTTTTTTGTCTTAAATGTCTATTTTGCAGAAGATAATCATGAAGAGAAAGATGATTAAATCAAATAAATACCAGTTAAAATCAGATTTAACTGGATCTATTTGGTTAGCTGAGGATGATCCCAAATCTAGTTAGTTAAAATCAGATTTTGATGAATCAATTTGATTAATTTAAAGATCTATAAGGATATCACTACATCTAGAACAAATCAATGTTCAGCTGAAGATCAAAGCAAATCAGAAAGATAACACCAAATAGAAACCGGTAAAATTTAGATTTCTATAAATCTATTTTGGTTACCTAAAGATCAACCGAGGATAACATCAAATACAGAGTCCAAATTCAAAATCCAAAGGGATAAATGGATAGAGAGAAGATCAACGGATGAGATGAAGCAATTTTGACTCGGATTCTGACTGGATACATTTTAGTATTTGAATCATAACTTTCTCTACCAAATTCAAATCAAATGATTCAAGATGATCCAGAAAGAAGACTTAAAGGGCTACAACTCTTAAGCTGATCACTATTTCTAATTATGTCATTTGATAAGTTATTTCAACAATCAACACACCAACAAGCTGCAGATCAGAATTAAATATCCACATCAATCAAGTTTGGAGATAAGGGGAGGATTCAAATTCAGAAATAGCCAGCTCTCCCTATCTTTTAACTCATTTCCTTATCCATTTCTATGCTATAAATACTCCACACATCAGAGGCAGAGGAGGAGGAAGCAGAGATAAATTCTTAGGCTAGTTTTTCATTCTTTTTAGTGTCAGTTTTTTTTTCATTTTATGTAATTTTTATTTCTTTGCAAGAATAGGTCAGACTAAGATTTATGTAAGTAAGAGAGATTTATGTTGAGAGTGACACAAATATAACCTCCTCCTTTCTTCCATCATTTCTGTAAGCAATAAAAAGGTAACTTTTTTATGTTCTTTATTTTTGTTTTCTTCTTCTTTCTATTCTTCCTCTTTCGGTGTTGATGATAGTCTAAGTGAGTCAAATAGCATCGGTATTGCCTTGCCTTAGCGAGTGCCATCGATAGCTCATGACGATGGATTCTTTCCTATGTTTGTATCATTTAATACTTGCTCGAAGAAGCCTTGATGATATAATGTGAATTGGGACTGAGTTAATCTTATGAGTTATGTGCTGATCGCCTCCAGATCAAGGTAAACATGTGATCGATCGCTGATACTGTATATTTATTGTCACATTCTTATATTTATTATATAATAAACTCTGTTTTTAATCCTATTTATGTCTAATTTATATGCAGGCCCATTACTAAAGGAGAGGGAAGAGAAACAAGCCCAAAGCCCAGCAAAATTCTGATTTAATTCAGAATTAATTCAAATCAAAGATCAGGGCAGATTAGAGCAAATCACGACAAATCAGAGAAGATAAAATCAGTTGAACAAGAAGTTAAAATAAGATCTTCAAAAATCAATTGGTTAAAGCTGAAGATCAAAGAAGGTTTCATCAAATCCAGGACCTAAGACTGCAAATCCAGTAAAAGGTAAAAGAAGATCGAGAAACTTGTGATCTGTACTTGATCGAGTTTATACCTACACACAAGAATACAGAATTTCAGAACTTAAGAATAGTAGTGCAAGGTGCTCAATTCTACCACATAGCAATTGGCTATACGGGTCGTGATCCACAAGGAGGGACTAGTTATGAAAACTTTTTAGTAAGTTCTCTTTAAGTTACAAAGAATGGTTAAAGATCTTCTTTTAGTTCTTAAAAAGAAAAAGAAAATAAGTTACAGTCAAGTTAAGAAGAAAGTGATAGATTGAGAAGGGGGAGAAAATGGAAAATGAATTTATACAAAGAAATTAAAAAAAGTGATAAAAGAGCTTGGAGATTGTGGTGTTCTAAACTAAAAGTTTACAAAAAAGAAAGAAAACCTAAAAGAAATACTTACTTACCTCTTCGGCACCTACTTACCTTTGACCCGTATCGATGATTTATCTTTGCTTGAAGGCGAGCGAAGTATGACAAATAGGATCTTCCTTATTCCCGATTTATACTACGAAATGAAGGGGGCAAGCTACACAAGCATAGAATGGCTATCCATCACCATAAGCCATCAACGATACTTGGAAGAGCAAGGCAACTTTGAGGCTATCGGAGTCATTTGGATTCACAAACACAGCAGAAGAAAACAAACGAAAACAAGGGTAAAGAAGAAAAAAAACCATGATTTGATTCAAATAATAATGAAAGAAAAGACTTACACCGGTGTCACCTTCAGTACAAGCTTGCTCTATTCCTTCATGAAACTCTCCTCTCTCTCTCAATTACATAAATAAAATAAAAATTACATAAAAGAAAATAAAAAACTTAAGTTACAAACTACAAAATAGCTTAACTTCTACTCTCTACTTGATCGTTCCCTGTTGTCTGAAAACCCAGTATCTATAGGCAGAAACCAAGTAAGGGAGAGCGTACGAAGATAGGGGAGCAAACGCTCTCCCAATGGCCTCAACAAAGCTGTAGATTCGCGGCTTTTGCCGCGGGTTCGCGGCCAGGATCTGGCCATTTGGCCAGATCCAGCTGCCGTGGTCTGTTGATGCGTCGATCCGTCCTTTTATCCAATTGGTTTTCAGAATCAGGTCCTGGATTTGTCGAAACCTCCTTTAATCTTTGGCTTTAACCAATTGATCTGTGAAGATTTTTTTAAACCGATTTTCAACCGATTTTATCTTCTCTGATCTGCCTTGATCTGCCCTTATTTTCTAATTTCAAATTAATTTTGAATTAAATCAGAATTTTGATAGGATTTTGGCCTCGTTTCTCTCCCTCTCCTTTAGCAGTGGGGCTACATATAAATTAACAATAAATAGAATTAAAAAAGAGTTTATTATATAATAAGTATGAGAATGTGACAATAAATATGCAGATTCAGCGACCAATCACACCCCCATACCTATCTTTTGCTTGTCCTCGAGCAAACAATAAAACTAAACCAAAGATTATTAGACCACTTTCGCAGGTCACGCGATTGCACTGAGCATGTGCAACAAGCCATTAAACCTTTAGGTTCCCCTTAGAGGATGAGTTTTGTCTCGTGAGGGTTTTCAGTGGATTACACCCACAAAATCCATAAAGAAAGAGAAACAAAGTGTTAGTACTTTGAAAACACATTTTGAAAGAGAGAAAAATATTTGAAGTATTACTGTAAGAATTAAGTAATCTATAAGTTATAGGAAAACTAAATTTTTCATTCTTAAGCTTAGTTTCTATTCAAAAATATGTCATCAATCAAAGTAAGGAGTCAAGTTGTATTTCTCATCTAGTCTATTACTTTACCCTAAGTTATATGCATCTTCTTGACCGTGAAATTTTGTCTAAGGGTTCTTTAACTCTAACTCTTATGCCTTATTTATTTATTTATTTATTTTTGTGATATTATTCCTTAGTTATATTAGGCTTTCTAATCTGCCCATGTAACGAGCCTTTAATCGGTGACTCCTAAACCAAACGGTCTTAGGGCACCGGGTGAGAAAACACCCCAAGGACTTAAGAACTCGATCAAACAAGGCCACAAAACTAAAAATTTTATTATATGAACCGCTTTTAGGCGTTAAAACTTATGCTTTATGAGGCATAAATACCTAGCTTAATTAGAGGATTTATATATATATTTCCTTTTCTTTTTCTTTTTTTTTTTATAAGACATAAGAATCTTTGTTTTTGAATACTAAGTGTGTAAGTGTATAAAGCATGCATATATCATCAAGGTAAAAATCAAGACTAAATTACTTTCTCAAATTTTCTTCCTAACCTTGGAAATCAAACAAATAATCTTATTTTGACCAAGTATAAGAAATCCTAATTATGATTCTCCTATTCCTTAAAATTGACTTACTTTCTTACAAAAAATGTGTCAAAATATTTTTTCTATTTTCAAAAAGTTTTTTCTTAAAAGTAAAGGAAATGTTAATAATAATTATTTTAATAATAAAAGGAAAACTTAAGTTATGTTAGAACCCTTCCCCACACCAATCTCATGCATTATCCTCAATGTATGAATTAATGCATAGATGTATGAAAAAGAAGAAAGAGAAGGAAAATATTACCTTATGGTGGTGGTCCGGTGGCGGTCTGATTGGGTCAAGCGTTGCTACCCAATCAAGATAATGTGATGGTTCACGGAACCCACCTTTATTGATCTCTTTTCTATTTACATATTTACAGTCCCCAATATGAATAGGAACATAAAAGATTCTATCGTGAAACTTGCTCCCTTTACATGACCAGTCTTAGAAAATCATCACAGAGTCATCATGGTCTATACATATGTCCAACAAAAGAATGTGACTTGGTGGAATGGTGACTTGAGCTCAAGAATGATAGGTTCAGAAACCAATACTAACTCGAAAAAATCAACTTTGGGCTCGAGAGTTAGTTTTGGCTCAAGAGTTGAGTCCAAATCCAAGAATTGAAATTCACATTCTTTTTCCATTAATGGAATGTGACTATCCAAAATTAATGATTCCATTTCTAAATATATGGGTATGGGAATAAATGTTGGCTCATAAAATTGGTCCAAATTAGGTTAGAATACCGGAGTCAACATAGATTCAAAGACAGAAACTGAATCACACAGTTGGGGATCGAGTTAACATTCATAATCAAGTTCAATCTCATTAAAATGAAAACTTGCCAATTCGTCAATGGGTTGATATTGGTCAAGTTCAAAATTTTGAGGTGAAATTGAATCTTGGTCAAAGTCTTCAAGATACCATGATTCTTGGTTTTCATCTATATGACTAGAAATATCACGAATAGTCAAAGATTGGGTAGGGAGAGTTTCCTTTTTCCTACGCATATTTTTCAATCTACTAAGTCTTATTTCTATCATATAGGATTGAATCATGGATTCCATACTCTTTTCTAAATCGGCATGTTCTTCTTGAAAAATAGAGTAAAATTTTGACGGGATTTTGAGTTTCTAACATTTGAATTCATCGCTCAAGCTCTCTAAGGCTTCCATCCTCTTTTCTCAGTCAAATGATTCTTCTAATGGTTGTTCGAGAGAAGGAGTATATGAAGTTGGATGTTGGTAGGGTGGTTGACAATATGACTCGGGAGAGTTGTATCCCCATTGACTCTGTGAAGAGTAGTGATGATTATTCCAGTCTTGTTCATAGTATTGAGACTAGGGCATGTATTGATTCGGATAAGACCAATCTGGCACACTAGGTTGGTTAAATTATGATATGTCGGGTTGGTAATATCCAAAAAGAGGTCGGGGTGTAACATGGATTACCATTAAAATTGGAAAAAATGTTGTTATAAGCCATATCACACAAAAATTATCAAAATCAAAAAAAAACAAACAAACAAAAAGAAAAAATCTAACCTAAGTTAGGGTAAACCTTAAACCTAGACGACTTCTAACTGGTTAGACTGTCCACGGGGGGTATATTGCCTAATCTGACCATAAGTTGTGGGCCAGATAGGGGCAAGATCAGTGGGACGTATCCGTGCCCAAGCAACAGGCCTAATTTTGTCAAACCACCAACCTTCGGGGTTTCGCCCCTCAATCCCCAACCTTAGACACTGATTTGGCAAGAGTCAAATTCAAATCAACTTCCCCATTAGATCAGTCTCCTATATGAGTCTGAGATGTCTGTAAAGCCAACATCTACTCAGTTTTAGTTAGACTTTGGTTAGTGAGTGAGGAGATTGTTTGTGGGCTTAAGGGAGGGTAATGACTTCCCACTTATCTTATTTATAGGACAAGCCCTTAAATCAATTTAATGCAATATGCACATGAAAAGTAACACTTAAGCAATGTAAACAATTCAAAAGTGTTCCTATACTACATACTATGCACACGTACTTTTGCTCCAGCACTCTTCAACAGTAATGTAAAATGTAAACGAATTAGACATGTGCCTAAATGCAAGTCTAACCATTTTTAGCATTTTACAAACATCATTTTACTGTTGAGGTTAGAAAGTATGTACAGTGAGACAAATAAGAAAATAAATAGCTATAGAAATCTAGCTTTGCAATTCAGCCAACCTGCAGAAATACAGGTTAGTAGTTCACTCAGATTTGCCACTGGAATATAACAAATCTGAGAGCTTCTGGGCTCTGCTTTCTTGAGCAGAGTCCAGGGCCACTTATATGTCCACTGCAATAAAAAAAATTTTGACATCTATTGATTAGTCTCTAAAACTGCATTTTCATACCACATCTTCACATTTATTTAATATTAAATTCTGCTAATAATACCTCCCTTGTACGTTTCTAGGTCCATGGTGTGCAATGAAGAAGAAGACCCTAAATAACCATTTAATGGGTATTTAAAGGCCTATAATATAGCCATTGACCTTGGGGAGCAGTTTTGTCAAAACTAGAAACCGGGACCTCCAGCCGACAGGGGCAGATGCGACAGCGCGCGGCAGGCGGCGCCGCGCGTGCGGCTCTAGAAGAACAGCGGAAACGCGACCTGCCGCGCCTGTGCTTTGGGCCAGGGGTTGTCCCACTGGCCCCTTTCCCCTGGTGCTTATAAATACCCCTCTGGGGTTCTGAAGATAAAAAAAAATACAGAGAGTTAGGGTAGTTTCTTCTCCTTATTGTAGTTTAGGGTAGTTTAGGTTAGTTGTTCTTCTTCTTTTGTATTTTTCATTTTTATAGATTATGTAATAGGAAAGAGAGTGATCATAGGATAGAAGAGAAAGTTCTTGTAATGGAGGGTGACACTCTATGAAAGGTTCTTCCTTTATCTCTATTTATTTCTCTCTAACTCTTTACATGTTTAGCTAATCTTTTCTCTCATGGCAACTAACTACTAACCACTAACTAGTCTAACTTCTTACTTGATAATCCACATGAATCTAATAGCCTCTACTTGGCCTTGCTCTTGCAAGAGCCATTCATGGCTCATGATGATGGATCTAACACTCTAACATCCTAACTCTCTAACAAGCTAACATTACTTTACTCCACGCTTACTCTTGTTTAGTTTTAATGGTTTAAGTGTAGCTTGCACTTGTTATGTTGAGTTTTGCTGTGAAAGTTATCGTATGGGTCATGCTTTGGAAAGCTCTTGAATCAAGGACTAGTGATGGCCAATGATACATGTGAGGCAACTATCACTAAGATGTTAGCATGTTGGTGGAGTCATTACATGGTTGAAAAGCAAGAGTTCTTGTGATAGAAGGTGATAATCTATGAAAGGTTCTCTCTTTACCTATCTTTGTTTTCTTCTCTCTAATCCCTTTTACATGTTTAGCTAATCTTTTCTCTCATGACAAAACTACTAACTACTAATTAGTCTAACTTTTTACTTGATAATCCACATGAATCTAATAGCCTCTACTTGGCCTTGCTCTTGAAAGAGCCATTGATGGCTCATGATGATGGATCTAACACTCTAACATCCTAACTCTCTAACAAGCTAACATTACTTTACTCCATGCTGCTACTCTTGTTTAGTTTTGATGATTTAAGTGTAACTTGCACTTATTTTGTTGAGTTTTGATGTGAAAGTTATCGTATGGGTCATGCTTTGAAAAGCTCTTGAACCAAGGACTAGTGATGGCCAATGATACATGTGAGGCAACTATCACTAAGAGATTAGCATATTGGTGGAGTCATTAGTAGTTAGTAGCCATAAGTTTTCTTTCTTTTTCACTTTGTTTTAGAAATAAATACAAAAATCACAAACACATTTTCTTCTACGTTTCTCACTTCTTTGTTTCCTCCATATTTCTCTTTTCATTCTTTGTTTTCTTTTCTTTTCATTCTTTAAAACATTGAAGAACTATTAACATACACGTGAACATACCGTGTAAGTTTCTATCGCCTCCCGTCCTTATAGATTCGACTCGTTTTAGCCTCTTGCTATAACGGAAGTATCGAGGAAGCCAAAGCGCACACACTTTAAATCATGATTTCAAAACATACACTTTTCGTGCGCGATTTTCTCCCAAACAAATTTTGGCGCCATTGTCGGGGATGGGAACGGTTTGATTTCACGTTTTTGTTAACTTTTCTTTTTTATTTTTTTGTGTGCATGTCAAAATTTTTAACATTGAAGAGGTCCACACTTACTCTTGTGTGGTTGGGTAAATTCTTATATATTATTATATTCTGTTGCTAATATTTGCTACTTGTGCACTATAATAACTTAAAAACTAAAATACAGAAGTTGGATGCTTTAAAACGGTTTAGACATTTGCATCTAGGCACGTGTCAATTTTCATTCCAATATGCTGTATTTTGTTCTTGTGTTGTGATCTTGACGGAGGTGTACATATTGCATTGCATATAGTTAGGACAAACACTTCAGTAATTTACTCACTTTTTTGTCTTCATTCTTATCTATATTGCACATTTGCACAAATTAAACTTAAGGGCAAAGCCCAAGACAACATAAGATGGGGAAGTCATTACCCTCCCTTAGCCCAAAAATCACCTTCCCACTCATACAACCCAAGCCTTAATAAAAATTGCTAGACGTTGCCCTAGGGACATCTCGGACTCATTTAAGAGATTGACCTAAGTGAGAAGTTGTTAGAAGTTGATTCTTGTCAAATCGGTGTCTAAGGTTGGGGATTGAGAGGCGAAATCTCGAAGAGCAGTGGTTTGGCATAATTAGGCCCGTTGCTCTGGTACGGATACCTCCCACTAATCTTGCCCCTACCTGGCCGATTAAGTCGTGGTCAGATTCTGACAATGTACCCCCCATGGAGAGTCTAACCAGTTAAGAGTCGTCTAGGTCTAAGTCAACCCTAGCATAGGATTATTTTCTTTTTCTTTATTTGTTTGTTTGTTTATTTGTTTTCTTTTTTTGTAAATTATGAAATGGATTTTATTAACAACAATTTTTTCAATCATAATATGAATTCATATTTCACCCCGACCTCATTTGACTCGAATAACTCCGACCCGGCTATGTACAACATGAACCAAGCATATATGCCGGGCTGGGATTATCCGACTCAATATAACCTATGTCCCTAATCCTATGACTATAATTTTCAAAATAATTTTCACTCTTCACAGAGCCATGGGGATTCACCTCCCCTGAATCAAATTGTCAACCACATTATCCACAATTTTCATAATATTCATTCTCCGATTCTGCTTCATATCCACCTTTTCCTGAACCACCAATTGAAGAAAAATCAGAAAGAAGCGATAGAGGCCAAAAAACAATTTGAAAACATGATGGCCTCATCATGTCC